>JASDQU010270780.1:0-15326 GCA_032191745.1 Picea mariana
CATGCAATATAGGATCATTGGTGAGTTTGCTTAGATCTGGTATTTTAAGAGAGGCCAAATATGGCATCTACAGTGGGAGAGGAGGATTAGCTCCATCCATGGTGTGAGTGTTTTGTGAACCTAACCCTTGAGGGGGACTAGGTGGGTTGGTACTTCCCCATTGAGAGGAAGTTGGCCCCCCACTTCCATGTAAAGGAGAGTGAGTGGATGGAGGACCTTGGGAAGTGGACTCAAGTAATGTGGAACCAAGAAAAGCTGATCCTAAGACAATGGCACTCACTGGAGTGTCAGAAGGTGGTGTCGATGAGTTGTCAAGACCAGACACTCCCCCTAAGATAGGAGGGAGATTTATCAAGCGTCTGGAACGATGGGGATTATGTGGGTCCCCTATGATGTCCGACTAGCTGAGTGAATGTGTGTGAATAGTGTTGAGAGTAATAAATAAGCAAGAGCCTTTGTTTGTAATTTTTGAACTTAGCACAATATATATCTAAATAAAAATGTAATCAGAAGTGCATCATACATAAAGTAAAAGAAGCATATATATGGATAAGGGGGTTTTGTCCATGTGGAGAAAGAAAAGAAAACAAATGCTCATGTCCTAAAAGACGTAACGTCCTTCCTCTCAAATAGCACTGGACCTTCCAATAGTACTCAACAGTGGGGTCTAAAGTCACTGGAAAAGAGACTAGTGAAGGATGAAATAATCAGTTATAATGAGGGGTAAAGGGGGCATATCCAGAAAAAGTTGGCGATATTTCCTAATAGCCACACAAAATCTGATCAAGGTGCAATTGCAGCCCACAATTTCCACCTAGGTAGATGTCCTAAAATTTGGTCACTAGGTACCTCGGTCAAAGTGCGACATTTAGATTTTCGGCCTAAGAAATGGGTCACGGGCTGGATCCCATCCAAGAGGTGGGTGCCTCAAGGGGGGACGCATAGAACAACTGGACCTCGGCCTTCAACCCTTCATGGGTATCTCCCTACCTTATGGTGTTAGGAACACTTGACTTGGAGGATTTTCAGTTCCCTATTTGACAACTTCTATAGGTTTGATAATGAGAGAACCAGATAACGGGGAGTTATTTGGATGCCTATCCCCGAAATCCTACCTAGACTAAAAAATTTCTTTTGGCACCTCCTGTGGAGGAAAACTTAGTGAGTTTTTAGAAAAAATTTAGATGTAGTTGTTTTGAGAGGTTGGGGGTGTGAACCAACCTCGTTGAATTAAATGGGAGTGGATAGTTTTGTCAAGAAAAGGGTGGGGTGTTTCGGAATCCCTTTGGAGGAAACTTACTTTGACCTCCACGTTTCGAGAAGAAAACTATGTGAGTGATAAGTGAATTTTGTGTGTGAATGAGTGAAAGTGTGCCAACGTTTTAATGAATTAGGTGTCACCTTGCTACATGTGGACTTTGCTTGGTCCTTACAAGTGTTGATTACCTAATTAACTAAATGCCTTTGGTACAACCTTACGTAATTCAAAAGTCCCTAGGAAACTAGCATGTGGACATGTGGGTCCTTTACTATTCCTTTAACTCCCTATTGTGATTTAATCTAAGAAAAATATTTGAAACTATCCTAGATTGTGATCATGTGGGCATGTATGGGCCCGTTATAAAACCTTTAAACTTCCCTAGTGATTTAATCTAGGAAAGTAAATTTCAACACTATCTTATCTTTGTAGCATGTGGGCATGTATGGGCCCATTACAATCTTAATATGTGTTTGAAAAAATAAACTAAGAGAAGTCCCAAGAGGGGCTGTTGTCCTCTCCTAAAGGTTTTAGTCTTTTTAAGGGAGATGAAATTATCCTACAACGTCTTTCTGATTCTCAAGGTTGCTTTGAGGCACGAGAGAAGAGCATACTAAATGATTTTTATCCAACCTCTAGTCCCAATGTAAGTTAGATGTGTTTGCAAATGATTCCAACTTATATTTTTAGTCAAAGCAAGCCATCCATGTGGAAAAATGAAAGCAAAAAGAGGAAAAAATGATTTTAAACCCCCTAAGTGCCTATGTGTTTTTACTAATCCCTTTATATGAAGAGGGAACTAAGTGTGGTGCATCTTAAAACATGCATGAAATCACTTTTAAGAAGGCTAGGTGCCTTCCCCAAATCACAAAAAACCTTACAATGTGTAGTTTTATGCACAGGTGCGTAGGTCTCAGTGTAGACAGAGGCGCACTGAGCACCTGTGCATAGACCGAAACAAGCTCTTGAGCACAGGTGCGTAGAACAATACTGTGACTTAGGCGCATGTGCGCATGATGCACGTCTGTGGGCCATAAGACCCACGCACAATAGACACATGATCGAGAAAAAAAAATTCAGATGGAATTCTCTCAATTCAACTTGGAATTAGATGTTTAGCAGGTCGGCTTGGGCTGATTAATGCACATGCAAGTTAAATAAACCAAAAGAATAGCTAGAAAATCCCAAATGGGGTAGGAAATTGATACCTTTCCCAAGTGGAGTCGCTAATTTGTTGCGCCTCTTTCATCACCTTAGTGAAAAAAATAGAGGTGCTTGCAAGCTTAGTTGGGTTTGCTAAGCAGGACAGCTATAAGGAAACGGGTTAGAGAAAGAAATATAAAAGAACAACTAAGAAATAAACTAAGAAATAAAATAACAACTAAACTAATGAACATAGGGACATAAGGACATAAGAAACAATAAGACCCATCTCACTAATGGTAAGGTTGATATTAGTGAAAGAAAACACCAAGAAGAAAGAGGACTATGAGTCCCTTCTTCCTCCAAGGGAGGGCTCTTAGACCCCCACAAATAAGCTCTTCTTACAACTTTGAAATGAAAATGGTGGAAGAATTATTTGCTAATCCACTCAAGGGGTGAGATGGATTGCCCAATGTAATGGTGTTAATATACTCTTGATGAGAATAGAGGATTCCTCAAGAGAATAATAGCAGCATAACTTTGCTATTGAAATTCCTTGAAAAATGAAGTGCATCCATGGCCTTTTTATAGCACCTCTTTAAGGTATTGTGCAACCACCTTGTAGTGTGTAAAGAGGCTAATTAGGGAATTTCTAGGTCTTTGATCAGCCACCCAGTCGAATCCAGTCGAGATTTGAGTGTCAAATCAACTTGGAAGCTTAACCAAAAGTGGGTGGGAGGCCGACCACTCTCATAAATAAGTCGTTCTCACATGTGCACGGATTTTTGCGACCACAGTCGCGAATCGGACACATGTGTGCTTTTTCTGCATTTCTGTTTTGCACATGTGCATGCGTGCCCTGTGTAGCCATAGCACACTTTAATTTTGTCACTGGTTGTATAGTTTTTGACCCTTTTGAAATGATTTTGTGGTAATTTTGGTCCATGGGTGACCTCATAACTGTGTGGCGATGCTGAATTATTGTAACCATTTGTGGAAAAAATTTCAGTGATAACAATCACATCTATTGAAGATGCTTTAGAGGATATCCTGCAGCGACATGAAGAGAAGCAAGAGACTCTGTATGACATAATAGAGAAGGATCTCAAAGAAATCCAACAAGTTGTCCAATCATTCCACGTAGTGTCTACTACGCCATCTTCCGCAGAGAATGTGCAACTGGGGGATGATCCCAACCAATTGCATAGATTAGAATATGCAACCGAGGCTTGAATTCATCGAGTCCAAGAAGAAAAAGAATAGGCTACAGAGGCCTTGAAGAAATAAAAGGAGGAGGCCTTAGAGAAACTTTGGGTTGCGCAACAAGAAAAAGATGACATTAGAGCGAAGTTCGAAGAGGACAGAGAGCAGATCCAGAGAGAAAAAGACCAGCTGCTCATGGAGTAGATGGGGGTTAGAGAGGTAGTGACTAGAGAACTTCACTCTATGTTGGTCTTGGCATAGATGGAAGAAGAAACAACCGAGAACCAAGTGGGGAAGCTTGCTGAGGCCATTCAATAGCTTCAAGCGAGAGTAGCAGAGATAGAAATTCAAGCAGTGTCGAGCACTCCTTATGAAGTGCAAGATCAGAGGGAAGAAACTGCTAGGAGTGCAGTACAAAGAATCAAAGTGTTGGCTTCAGAATGCAAGAAACTGAATGATCAAAGTGCATAGACCTATGAGCGCCTTGCAGAAGACCCAGAACTGAGAACATTGGAGGCACAACTTCAGTAGGTGAAGTAACAGGCATCAACTGTGCAAATGCAGATGAAGCTTCTTACTACAGTGGAGAAGATGAAGAGGTCGCAGGATTAACGCATAGTTTAGCAACAGGTCACTGCCATCCAGAGCAGAGTTCTGGAGGTGAAACAAAGACTCCAGTCGGTGCAGGATGAAGCCAGCACACTTTTTGAAGAGATCGAGGGACAAGGTTCATAGTTGGAACAGGTGGTCACCATAGTGGAACAATGCCTGGAAGGGCCTGTTACCAAACAAGTAATACAGGAGTTCATCGAACATGAGGCTCTAGCGAAGAAGCAAGTCGAGGCAACTCGAGCTAAGCTCAAGGCATTCGAAGTGGTATTACCCAGATCATAGTGACTCAGGATGAGTCACAGGTGGTTTGTGGGGGCATGTTGGTCCTCGACAAAGTTTTGGGAGAACCTTGGTCATGTTTGACCATTTTTTAGACTTCGACAGGCTAGTCGAAGTCGAAGTGCCCAGGCGAAGCGGAGATCGCGGGATCTCTCCCATATTTTGCAGGATTTTTGGGTCTTAGGGTTATGTAACAGGTATGGGATGTTGGCCCATGGGTTTTACCCATGTTTAGGCCTCTTTTGTGATGTATAAATAAGTGGCTGAGCGATGTAAGAGCTGGGCTAATTTAGCTAAGTGAAAGTTTTATCTATGTGATTGTAGTGAGTTACTAGTTCTGATTGGCTTTGTGCGAGAACCTGTGAAGGGTGATAAGTGCGAATAGTTGTCAACGCTTGGTGC
Source organism: Picea mariana (assembly GCA_032191745.1). NCBI lineage: Eukaryota > Viridiplantae > Streptophyta > Pinopsida > Pinales > Pinaceae > Picea > Picea mariana. The sequence continues at coordinate 4,898 of JASDQU010270780.1, forward strand.
ATATTGTATGTTGAGACTTGCATAGCTAAGGGAAAGTGATTTTATGAAGGCCCTGTGCTTAATAGGAGTTGGCTTTGTGCCTTGACCTAACTTGGGGAAGGAGGATCTGACAAGGTGTGCGAAGATCTCCTGTCCTTTGCGGAGTAGGATTTGTGGCTCTGTGACTGTAAGAATATTGAAGGAGACTAATAAATGAGAAGAAGAGTTGGTGGACGTAACCCCACACTGGGGTGAACCACGTATATCCTATGTTGATGTGCTTTGTGCAATCTTGTTTATGTTTTTTTTGTATTTACTTCTTAGTGCACTGATCTTGATGTATGATAGATAGATCTATGCATTTTTAGTGCTTTATGATGTGAATGAATGCTAGATCTGAGTTGATTCTATGTGCTAACTGATTGAATGTTACTGCGTTGATTTGTAATTAGGGTTAATCTACGATGTGAGTGGGGATCATAATTTAATGCATGTTATTAGCTAAGTGCTTTGTTAGGTATTGTGATCACAAATCTTTGTCCCAGCTAGGTTGTAGACACTTGATTCCTGCAACCCCCCTACCTCTACCTCGGGTGAGACTTCATCTTCTTCGTAGGTGTTGCTGAAAGGGCCGATAGTTAGGGTTTTGTTGGTGTGTTGTTGAAGCATTGAACCCTGGGTCTGCCCCTGTGCCAACAATGGTGATTGATAACTAAGGATTTTTGTGAAGGGGAAGTTTTAAAAATATTCCTACACTGATTCACCCCCCCTCTCAGTGTGGTCGGTGTGTCCAACAACTTGATGATAATGACACATGGGGTCTTCTTTTATAGTCTCAATATCTAACCAACTTCCATAGAATCTGGAAGATATTGTCCAAATGAAATCGTCGACTGTTAGAGTTGACTTCACAAAATTCACTCTGTCAAATTGGCTTGACAAGGATGCTAGATCTAACTTCCTATGCATCCAATTCATAGTTGATTGTTGGGCTATTCATCCACTGACCGACTATATTTGACTGTCGATCGACTGTCTAAATGATAGGCATGTCGACTACTCGACTAACTGGTGTAGTGTGCTGGTTGATTGCCCGACCAACTGTATCCATATGTAGGTTGACCTCTCGACCAACTGAACCTAAGAGATGTGTGATGAGGCATCAATGCTTGATGTTCCAACACCCCCCCATCAACACACAACTCTGGAGTTTTAGGAGGTGAAATTACATCATTAGGACACCCCCCATAATTGCATCTTTTTGAAGCCAAAGCATTGTGTGGAGCTTGATAGTATGGATTCATCTAAATGTTTGGTGAAAATATCATCAACTTGATCTTTCGTTCTGAAATATTCAAGAGAGACAATGTTCTCATGAACCAACTATCTCAAGTAGTGAGCATGAAGCTCAAGATGCTTCATGTTCCGAACATTGTTGAAAACAATCCTCACAACAAAAATCTCATCGATCAGATGCTTCATCTTACTGTGGGAAACAATATTATCAACAACTTATATAGAACTTTGGTTATCATAATAGATTTTAGTCAAGGTCTGAACAGGAAGGCCAAGCTCTCCCAAAATTTGGCGAATCCATAATGCTTCAGTACCTGCTTGAATGATGCCACAATATTCTGCTTATGTATTAACAATGATACTACCTTCTATTTCTTGCATGACCACACCAAAGATCAAGTGCTATAATGAAACACAACCAAAAGTGGACTTCTGATCATCACCGTCGCCATCCTAGTCGGAGTCGGTGAAGTAGACTAGCGAATTTGAACTTTGACAATACGTGAGACCAAATTGAATAGTACCCTTCATATAGTGAAAAATTCATTTGAATGCTTTCTAGTGGCTTTATTTGGGGTCTTGCATGAACCAAGAAACCACACTAACAACAAAGAAAATGTTAGGTCGACTGTGATTAAGATAAATAAGACTGTTGACCAATTGTCGATAGAGTGTAGCATCGACTGCAGGTGTTTGATAGGTTTTGATAAGATTCACTCCAGATTGAAAATGAGTATCACAAGGCTTGAATTCAACCATATTAAAACATGTCAATAGATCCATCACATATTTATACTGAGAAATGAAAAACCCATCACAAAATGGTAATACTTGAAGACCCAAAAAATAATGTAGAGTACCAAGATCTGTCATATCAAAGGAGTTAGAAATTTATTTCTTCAATCTAAGGATGAGATCATTATTATTTCCAGCAATAAGTAAGTCATCTACATATACAACAAAAATCAAAGTGTCTCCATTTGTGTGGAGAAAATAAAAGTTGTGATCATATTCAAATCATTTGAAACCAAGTTGAAGAAAGAAACTATTGATCTTAGCATACGAAGCTCAGGGAGCCTTATTCAAACCATAAAGAAACTTCTTGAGTCGAAAAACCAAATTTGAAAATGTCACAAAACTTGGTGGTTGTTCCATGAAAATTTCTTCAGATAGGTCTCAATGAAGAAAAGAACTCTTCACCTCCATCTGATGGATTTTGCATCCAAAAAAAGGAGCAAGGGAAATAATTAGTCAAGTAGAGTTCATCTTTGCGACAGGGGAAAAGGTTTCAGTGTAGTTGATGCCTTCTTGTTGATAAAATCCCTTCACAACGAGGTGTATTTTATGTCGTTCAACAAAACCTTCAGAGGTAAATTTGGTCTGATAGATCCATCGACACTTCACAATTTTATTTCCTTGTGGTCAGGGAACCAAGTCCCAAGTGTGATTCTTCGACAAAGAATCATTTTTTGTCTTCATTGCCTGCATCCATTCAGGTTTTCATTTAGGATCAAAGTAGGTGACAATATCATAAGTTTCCATCACATGAGTCATCAAGGAAACATTGGCATGTTCCTTTTGAATTTGAGTTTTTCGTCCATAGGACGCATCTCCAACATCAACTCTAGCAGCTTCAATTGTCTTCGCAGCCCATCTGGGTAGACAAGAAATAGGTGAACTGTTGTTAATTTCATTAGGTTTATCAAAAGTTGGAGAGTCTCCAATCAATGGAAAAGTCGAAACATAGGACAACGGACTAGTCGACTCATAGGTCGATGGTCTAGTCAAAACATGGAGAAAGTTCGATTGTCCAATCAAAGGACTAAAGTATGGAACAAGAGCACTAGTGTCAAAGACAACATCAAAATAATCATCCTATAGAAATCAAGAAGAAGCATTTAGTAACTTGATTCCAGAAGACTTCTTGTCAAACCAAACATTACGTCTGATAATGATTTGTCATTTGACAAGATCAAACATTCAATAGGATTTCACCTCTTCAGAGTATATCATCATGATGCAATCATGGCTCTTTTCATCCAATGTATTTCTACAATCATCAGGAATGTGAGACCAGGAAACACATCCAAACATATGGAGGTGCCCAACTAAAGGCCTCTTCCCATACCATCATTTGATGGGAGTTGTGGAAGGAACAACTTGAGTCGAGATGCGATTTAGTAGATATTTTTCACAATATACCACTTCAAACCAGAAGTGAGGAGACATGTCTTTAGCCTGCAAACGACATCTAGCAATTTCGACTAATATATGATTATTTTGTTCTGCAATGCCATTCTGTTGAGGTGTGTGAGGAACATATTGTTGTCTGTCAATATAATATCGGAGTAGGTGTTCTTCAAAAGGTTGATTGACATACTCATCAGCACTTTTTGATCTCATTTGATGGGTCAACCACATTAGTTTTTAGCAAAGGTACGAAAATCCTTGAACTTCTCAAATACGAGGTTCTTATTTTTCAAAAAAAAATACCGATGTGAAGTGAGAGAAATTGTCAATGAAAGTCAAATTGTACCTTGCACCTGCCAGTGAAGATAGATTGATACAATAGACATCACTGTGAACTAGCTCTTGTAGGTACTGTTCTCTCCATGCTTTTCTAGAGTCGAATGGTTCCTAATGCTTTTTCCCAAGAACACAACCCTTACAAACTCCTTCAGGGGGGGATGTCTTCAGTAAAACAACAACCATGTTCTGATTTTCCAGTGTCTATAGAATTAGGAAATTCAAATGTCTAAGTCGCTCATGCCAAATTTGACTTCACTCGCCGGTGTGAGAAACAAGTGTAGTCGGTTCGTGTTCAGGTCCAGTCGAGTCACAAAACTTGTACAAATTTTCCATTTGGTCGAGAATCCTGCCAACAACAATCGAATTTCCTTTCTTTAAATCACAAACATAGAACCGATCTAGCCAAAATTCCATAATCTTACCTGTCTGCGTCAACTGAGCAAAAACCAACAAATTGAGACTAATATTTGGCACATGACAGACATCGACAATATTTCCATTTCAACAAGCAACATCACCCTGACCAAACATCCAGTCCAAAATCATCATCAACATATATTTTACTCTCTTCAGATTTATTCAGTCTCGTGAATAAAGAGGCATATTTAGCCATGTAATGGGTGCACGTAAAGTTGACAGCCCATTTACTCTGCGCAGAATGAGACAGCAAGGCCTGAGAAGTTCTGACTTGGAAGGTGAAATTATCAGCTGGTATTTCCATAGTACTGACATGTCTTCTTCTTTTGACTTTGTTGTGGTTGTCTCTAGGGTCCCTGGTCATGATATGCAGGTTTTTGTGCATAGAGGCATCAGATTGCACTCTATTCTTGGAATCCATATTTCTCTTTCCATTGAGAAAGTAGGCCTGGTGTTTTCCACCAAGATTACCTTCTCCAGGGAATCTATGCTGAACAGTAATCAAAAGACCACAAAATTATTCAAAGGTGTAATCCTTACGTCGAATGATAATTATCAAGTTCATCAGTAATTGTTCGACGTGTCCATCCTTCCCTTAATAGTTCTTTCCACATTCACCCAATTTCAACTGGAGTTCCTTGACACGTGCCAAATAGTCCTCCATTATCTAAAATGAATGAGGGTTGAGAGAGATCAACTCTCTCTATAACTGCATGACATGGCTCTCGTTGACTCGATCGAACAAGGTTTTCAACTTCTTCCAGAATTGATGAGGGTAGTCAATTCCAATGAGATGAAATCAAATCTCTTGTGAGATGTAGGTCATGATGACCCTTAGAGCCTCATTCTTCTTTTCATCAATAATGAACTTCACCTGGTCATCTGTTGGATCTAGGATCACCACCTTCACATACAACCACAATCCTTTTACCTTCAGTAGGGTTTCTATATCTCGTTCCCATTCCACATAATTTGATCCATTTAGAACAAAATGATCAATGATTGAATCCATCTTCGATATATAGGAAAACTGGTCTATTTTGATGAGTTCCAATCAGCAAACCATCGATCCAGAGTCAAACACACAGCAGATCCATCTAGACAAGGTTTTCAGATAACATGTCGAGGTTTTAAACCATCGATTTGGATACCATGTTGGAGAATGGGGTGGATCATGACATGAAATAAAGGACACAGTACTACAAATAATCGAAGAGGAACACAATTTCAAAGATACAAGTGGTATCTAAAGCCATTGTTACAACACTTAAGTAGAACACACTATGATTAGAACATCACAATGCATGTTGCACATCTTGATCCGCATGATATATTGCACAATATCAATTGACCACTTGATGATAATGATCGAAGTGGTCTTCCTTTTATAGTCTCAAGATATAACCAAATTCCGGAGAATATGAAAGCTCTTGTCCATATGTAACTGTCGGTTGTTAGAGTTGACTCTACCAAATCCACTATGTCAATTCGGCTCGACAAGGATGCTCGACCCGACCTCCTACGCATCCAAATCATAGTCAATTTTTGGGATGGTCGATCTACTACTCGACTATCTTCTATTATTGTTCGATTGTTCGATCGACAGGCACATCGACTACTCAATCGATTGGTGTAGTGTGTTAGTTGATTGCCTGACCGAATGTATCTAGATGTAGGTCGACCTCTCAACTGATTGAACCCAAGAGATGTGTGATGAGCCATCAATGATTGATGTTCCAATGATCCAAAATTTGAATGTTGGGCATTGTTTTTTCATTCCATTGTATCATAAATCCACTTAGAGTATAACTATGACTAGGTATCCAATGTACAAGCATGAGACAACTAACATAAAAGACAAGAAGCTTCCTAAGATTGCTTCAAACTCTAGTCAAAGCCACTCTAGATTAATATGGGTTGGAATAAATATGATAATTCTTGGCTAAAGCATTGGAGAATAGAGGATGAGGTCAATCTATAGAATATTGATACCATTAAAAATACTATCAGGTCTAAATTTAAGGAGAAATTGTGGTGGGATAAAGAATTAGAGGACAACAGAAAATTAAGACACTATAAAGAGGTCATTAAGTGGTGTAATAAAAAATTAGAGGATAAGAGAAAAATATGACACTATAAAGAGGTCATTAACCCTAATCTAGAAGATCAAAAGTACTTTCTATTATAGTTATCATAAAGAAGAAAATGAACATTGCTAAAATAAGTGCAAACTCTCATGAGCTCCATAGTCAAATAAGGTGTTGGACAGTTCCTAAAATGTCGTGGGATGAAATAATTTGTCATATTTGGGATACTAATAATGTGGAGTATAAAAAACACTTTCTCTTAAAATGTAATGTGTATGCCCACATCATATCTCAATTTCAACATACTTGTAACAATATTGACATTCCTTAGGGGTAGCAGGTGTCGGGCGGGATATCACTTTGGATCTCAAGGTAAATATAGAAAAAACATATGCTTGGGGTATTAGAAAGGCTACAAAAATTCAAGTAGTGGCATGCGCTCTCTACCAGGGTATCATTATAGTAGAATTTATTCAATCTTCTTTGATTTTCATTGGAGACTCAAGCACAATAATCAACCTAATGGTTTCGAGAAAATCCGCTTATATAGAAAAATTGCTTCGATCATGGCCCGAGTTCAAACCAATACTGGGACTTTTCATAAGAATTCATTTTATTATGTTCTTAGAGAACATAATCATAAGGCCTATTCAATAGATAATAAAGAGGTGGACTTTAACCCTAGATTCATTAAAGAAAAAGAGGGGTGGTGTTTCCACCCCATTCCATAACAATCTTAGCAACTTATTCTCATGAAGGTAAGGTCACTCAACATTGTAATTAATTACCACTTTTTCATCAAATACAACCATTAGATCTCAAGTTATGATCCTCGATTTGAAAGGACACATACTTCCCTTATTCACATGATCAAATTTAAGGTTTCTTTTGTTGGATCATGTTGTCATTGATGCCAATGGTTTGATCGATTGATGTCAAGTGATTGATTGATGCCAAAGGTTTGATTGATTGATGTCAAGTGATTGATTGATGACAAAGGATTGATTTATTAATGATTAATTTCAAAAGTATTTTCCTTGATGATAATGGATAAACGTCAAGTATATGATGCATATGATGTCATGCATAGATGAAGATGGATCGATGTGATATCCTTGATATATGATGCATAGTTAGATTGATCATTATAGTCTTATCATGGTTGATAAGGTGCACAAATGGATGAAATCCAAAGTGGTACCCTTATGGTGAAATCCCTCATGGGAAGATGCTTTACAGTTGAGTTATCCTTGAAGTATGGTTGGAGAAACCATGCATAATTGTGAAATAATGAGATGAAGATCAGTGAATTTGTAAGTGAAACTATCATAGATGGATAGTGCTTGTCATGCCATTTCTGGTGGTATGTGGAGTGTCACATAAATCCTCATGGTTTGAGAGTTATGGCCCTATGAAGATGAAGGACCCTCATATGAAGGCTTGAAGCCCCAAAAGGTCAAAGAAGTCAAAGTGCTTGAAAAGAAGAAATCATTATTTAAATGATAAATTAAAGTGAAAAATCAAAGAAGATTATTTAAATGATAAAGTGAGGTGACAAAGTCAAGAAGGAATATTTAAATGATAAAGTAATGGAGAACTTTCTAATTATGGAAAGTGGTTAACCCTAAAATGAGGAAAATAGGTTAAGTGACCTAGAAGTGCATTAAGTGACCTTGAAGATGAAGAGTATAAATAAGAGGCAAGGATCTCTTGTGAAAGACACATTTTTGGAGAATCTCTTGTGTATCTCTTGAGCATGTATTGAAGATCTATTCTGAGAGAGAAGATCTGGAGGATCTCATGGATGCATCAAAGTTTCAGCAATGTCTGAGATCGTGACGGAAAAAGTCTCAGAGGTTTAGAAACCCTAGTTTCTAAGGTGTACATGGGCTATAGTGAGCCAGGTCATGTACATATGCAGGTTGTATGAAGACAGGGCACGTACAGTAGATGAAGTGTTGGATATTGGTGTGTGAGTTGATGCCAGGCTCTTGAAGACTGAAGTAGGTTCCAGATCTATAGTCTATGGGCTCAGATCTACCATAGAAACTATGGTATGGTTACATTGTTGTATTGATGGATATTCTTGTTTGTTGTGTGGTGAATGCTTAAGGAATTCTTGGTATGGTTGTTATGATATGGTTTGAGTTGGTTGATAGAGTGAGAAGAACTCCTATGATTCAGTGATGATATGTTTGCTATAGTATACTAGTTGCTTATACATGACTGAGTAGCATTCATATTGTATGGTTGAGAAGCATGAGTAAGTTATTGGAGATATTGGATATGTTGTGATTGGTTTTGGATTAGATTGGACAGTGAAAGACAAATGAAAATGTGATTGAAGGTTGCAAAGGATCTGATTTTATCTTGAAGAGAAAACCCTAAGTAACACAGAAGGAATACGCAGGCTGTAGCATAGACTGATTGTGTACATACGTGGGTTGTAGTGAGCCAGGGCACATACATACGCGGGCTGCACTACTGATAGGTCACGTACTTGTTGATAGATTGGTATCTGTTGATGTTGCCTCATATCAGTTGGTGTTGAGGGTGTAAGTTGAGTCTTTCATATAGAGTTGGTGCTCTTGTAGAGTTGTACTATATTCAATTGTTGCTAATAAACCCCAAGGATTGAAGTTTGTAATAAAAATAAAATTGTACATACATCTTGTGTTCTTTGTGTTCCTTGTGGTGATGATTTGTTGATGATATATTGCTGATATGTGTTCACATTTAACTGGTTATAAATGACAACAATGAGTAATGAGTTAATGGTGATTGCTAACTAATGAGTTTTGTGTAGGAGGGAAGTTTGGAAAAAAATATACCTACACTATTCACCCCCCCCCTCTAAATGTAGTCGGTGTTTACAACAATTGGTATCAGAGAAGGCCTTCACTATAAGCCTGAAAAGGCTTGGAGGATATCTATAGGCACACAAATGGATGATTAAGTTCCAATCCTTGATGAGGAGAACTATTCTACTTGGAGAATAGAGATGAGAGTACATTTGAAGGAAATGGGAGTGGGTATTTGGAAGGCAACCATTGGTGGATCAGTTTCCTTGAAGAACAAGTAAAAGTTTGCAGCTCAAAGGGAAGGAAAGAAGAATGATGCATTGGCTCTCAAGACCATTATTAGTGGACTCTCAAGCCCTATCAAAGAGAGCATGGGACAATGCACTTCTGCCAAGGATCTATGGCTAAAGCTAGAGGAAACATATCAAGGCAAGAAGAAGAAGGAAGAATACCACTCCATCAAGATCATTAAAGGTAAAGAATCTCCAAAAACTCTTGAATGCATTATTTCTAAATGTGAGCTTGAAAAAAATTCAAATGAAGACAAAGAGTCAAGTGATGATAGCACAAAGGAAGATCTTGAAGAAATTTCAAACGAAGACAAAGAATCATGTGATGATGTTGGAAAAAAGGAAGATCTTGACGATATTTCAAATGAAGGTAAATATTCCTAAAAGACCCTTGATTGCATTGATTTAAAATGTGATGATGTTGAATTTTTCTCTACAAGTGAAGAAGAAAATATAGAGATAATTTGTGTAGAGTTTGATGGTAGTTATCCCATGGAAAGAATAGAAGAAGATCTATTAGAACTTCAAAACAAGGTTGAAGATGGTTTATATGAATATAGCAATGACCATTATTATATAGACTATAGCTATCTTTCAGATAACACTAAAAAGTTTCTTAAGAAGAGTCAAAGGCACATCTTGAAGTTAAGGGAAATGCTCAAGGAACAAGAAGAGAGTAAAAAGACTCAATTAGAAGAAAAGGAAGAAGAGATCACAAGACTAGAGAATGAAAAAGAACATAAGAAGGTAGATGATGAGATTATCAAAAGTTTTGAAACTATTTTCCATCTCAAGACCCAAATTGAAGAAGCCAAAAGGGTAGAGGAACTATTGAAGAATCAAATAAATGAAAAGGAAGAGTCATGTCATAAGTTATAAGTTGAAGTTGTTGATCTTAGAAATAAAGTAGAGAAGTCAAACAAATTCTTGAATAGCTCACTAATCTTGAATGAGATCTTGGAAAGTCAAAGATCACCAAATGATAAATCAAGTCTTGGATACAAGAAATAAGCTACAAATGTGATCCGGA
>JASDQU010270782.1:4004-15607 GCA_032191745.1 Picea mariana
GAAAGTGGTCATGCCGATGCAGTCATCGGCTGATCCCACTCCTCTTTTGAGGGGTGAGGTGCCTTTAGACCATGTAGTCTCGCAACCTATGCAGTCATTGGTTGAGAAATTGGTCACTCCGTCGCGATCTTCGGCTGATCCCACTCTTCTCTTGGAGAGTGTCAATTCTACCAAAGTGGTCACACCGTTGCAATCTTCGGTTGATCCCACTCTTCTCTTGAAGAGTGTCGAGTCACCAAAGTGGTCACGCTGATGACATCTTCGGCTGATCCCACTCCTCTCTTGGGGAGTGAAGTGTCTACCGACTATGTTTTCAGCGTTTCCAATTCCATACTTTCATAACAAGGGAGCATTCCACTCGCTCCGAGCACACCCCCTCCAAGCCCTAGGATGGTTTCCTTTGATTGGAATGATCTAGTTGAGCCTTGTCTTCCTTCTTCTACACCTTTTCAAATAAGGGTTGAATTTAATTCAACAAACATTTATCGATGTATTGTGGATGAAGGAGCCTCTGCAAGTATTTTATCCTCCTCGGTTTGGAAAGTCTTGGGANCCAAGCTTATGTATGCTTCGCATGAGATGTTGGATTTTGACAGATGTCCTAGTGAATATTTGGGGGTTTTTCCTTAGTTGCCTATCTTGTTAGGTGGGAAGATTGTTCATGTCGATGTTATAGTGGTGCAAGGCCCATTAGATTTCAATATGCTTCTCGGGCGTGATTATGTATATGCTATGAATGCTTTGGTATCTACGCTCTTCCGGGTGATGCATTTCCCTCACAATGGAAGCATTGTCACTATTGACCAACTGACATCTGATAATCACCATCCTAATTCAACGTTAGTTCAGGATGCCCCTTTATATGTTCCTAGTGTTCGTGTAGACTCCACCCCGACACGGGTTAATTATGTGGCGTCTTATCCTCGGTGTTCAATTGCTTCTGAGCAGGAACCTGTGCAATCATGTTTTCCTTCTCAAGACTTGGAATCAGTAATTGGTCCATTGGTTCATCCAATGGGGGCATGGGAGGCCCTACTTCCCCCTCTTGGTTCAATTGGGCTTGGGTATCCTTCTGAGTCCGATCTCGTTGTTTGTAGATCCTCAGGCCCTCATGCTTGTGATTATTCACTAATAGACTCTACCAGTTTTGGCCAGAACCTCCATCATCATATGGAGTATGGTCAGTTTACTTCACCCTTTGGGACTGTCGATCCTCGTTTGCGTGATTTCTCAGATTTTGAATTGCCTTCAGATGAGGCTATCCTTGAAGCCATGACTATGGTTTCTATATCGCGGGAGGAATTACACCGTGGTTTGTGTTTTCTTCCCTTTTGGGAGACTTTCCAAGTTGACTATTGAAGAGACTCTTGGTTTGAGCCTAATAGCGGGCTCTACCTGAACCAGTTTCATACTTGAGTCATAGCCCCCAATGGGTCCTCTTTTAATCTCTTTTCAGACCCTCTAAACATGAAAAGATTGCCGAGCAATCTTGTGGCCTTTCATGCTCGTTAAACTGAAATTTGAAGTCACGTCTATTCGATGTTAGTTTACCCATTTTTTGGTCTGGATGGTCAATTGTAAAAACAACGATATACTCTAAAGGCTTCGCATCCCTAGAAGAGTACCCTCAGGTATAATTTTACCTCTTTTTCAGGACTGAGGGACTAAATTTACGAAAACAGAACCCCCATGGAGTCCATAGTTAAGCTCTTTTCAGACTCCCTAAAATTGAAAAGATCGTCGAGTGACCTTACTCTTTCACACTCATTAAAATGGTCCAGAAGAACATTCCTGACGGAGTCCATAGTTAAGATTTTTTCGAACTCCTTAAAAATGAAAAAATGGTTGAGTAATCTTGTCTTTATCACACTCGTTAAAATGGTTTTGAATAGACATATTGTTGGTGCTAGTTTACCCCTTTTTCGAACCGACTAGACTACCTTCGAAAAAGGTACCCCATTGGAGTCTCCTTTTACGTTTTTCAGACTCTCTAAATATCAAAAACCACCGAGCTTACCTTCTCTGGGCTTGTTAAAATTACATCGAAGGACGTTACCATTGTGTGTTTTATTAATCACATTTGCATACCCGCGTCTTCGGCCTAATGCTGTCTCCATGTTGCTCTCAACTGAACCATCTAAAGCATTCCTTATACGCAAGCCCTGTAGCACTTTGCCTCTACGTCTTGACACCTTTGGCCCTTGGAGGATTTTTCCCGAGTGTCCTTTTCTTGCATATGCCCCTTTTCCCTGAGCATCCTTGTGTTCTGTGCGCTTGGAACTAGTATGTTTGCAACACTCGATCCTCCTTTGTAGCGTAGCATTCTTTTATTCTTTTTCAATCTTTCCAACATTATTGAAAAAAAAAAAAAAAATCAAATATACCCCAAAAAGAGGAAGGGAAAAGTATTTTCTTTTAATTTGGCAGCACAATGAATTGCCCTTGGACAAAGCACATCCTTTCGTTTGTTCGTAAAGCTTTGGGATTCAATATGACCTTAGGAATATTTTCTCGCTACATAGAGTTGTGTCCTCCTTCGTTTGGTTATTCTTCCAAACATATGGAGAGTTTGTGTTGCCTCCTGCATCGTGAACTTTTGTTAAATGCCATGTTGCCTAAGTCTCATCATTTGCCGTGCTATTGCCCAAGGGAAGTTCTACCAAGCCTGAGTCGGCCCGTCTGTAGTTTGTCTCTTGCCCTCATGCCCGACCATCCTCAAAGTCCAATCAAGTCTTTGTTCGAAATCAATGAAGCCTTCAGTCTGATCATCAAGATTCTCTAGTCCATGACCGATGAGCCATTGAAGACCTCTGGGTAGTGAATTCATACACTCATATTAAACTCCTACCCGAGTTTTGAATATTTTGAAGTTGTTGCTTGAGCTCTGAAGACCTCATCTTCAGCCATCAGGCCTTATCAGCTTCTAGAAGATGGATACTCTACATGTATATCTTTTTGATTTCGAGATGTAGCTCCACTGTGTATTGCTCATGGCTACACTTTATATAGTTATATGACATGGATCTACAGTGTATTTGATTGGTAGCCATGATTTTATTTCATTCTGAGCATGGGTATGCCCACCTCGGTGAGACAATTATTATTATGCAGAAGGCACCTCTTGATTTATGGTCCTTGGGCTCACTTGTTTGGATCATTGGTGAAGATTGTTAATGTATTTCGGCCATTAGATGCTCTTCTGACCTCAAACATAGGGGGCATCTGTTATAACCCTAATTTTCACCAGACATGCTTACCTGGCATCAGGCCATCTCAGATTCCTTCTTTTCCAAAACACTACTAAACAACTCTTCTTAAAAACCCCTTTTATAAAGGCCCACATGCCCTGCTCCATTACTGCACGCATGTACACGCGAGATGACCCAAGACAACTCGTGTGTACCTACAAAAGCACAAAAAAAGGAAAGTTGCTGACGAAACACACAACTTTGGGTAAGTTAACTAAACCTTTCGGCCATGCATGGCCAGCCATTTGACCAAATACCTAGCTCCTTCTAACCTATAAAATAAGGGGTAGGGGTCCCATTTGAAAGGAGGAGAATCATAGTAAAGAAACTATACTCAATTAAGCATTCCCTTTGTCCCACATCCTTGTGCAAAGAGAAGTATAGAGCAAAGCAGTTGGAAGACAGTGGAAGAAGAGCCCAGGACTAGGATCGAGGAGCAGTGGCTGACTTTATCATTGTAAGGTATCATTGTGAAGTTAATAAAATAATTACTTTTCCCGTCCCACCATATGAGATTGTCATTATTGGAATATTGATTATATGATTGAATAAATCTCTAACCTATTAGTTCATAGATCAAATGCATGTGAAGTTATTTGTTTGTCTTTAGTGAATGTAGGTCAGCATTGGGAGGAGAGTTGCAGACAAAGAACGATGAAGCGCGAAAAGGGATCGACATCAAAACACAAAAAATAAGGTACATCAACTTAATCTCTTGAGCCTTGTATTTACATATGAGTAATGGGGTTTAGGCATGGGATGATGGTAAAAAGTAAGAATCTTTAGGTCATCTATGCATGCATGATAAAACCCTTAGTGCTAGTCCATAGGAGGGATTTCCCACCCACAACAACAAATGTTGTCTGCAACGCTTGAGTAACTCTGGATGCTTCTGTATAAAAGACTCATCTTCCCAAGTGGAATCTTCAGCTGATAGTTTCCTCCATTTAATGAGATACTCTAAAATGGATCTATTCCTCAGCTGGCGAATTCTTATGTCAGTGATGACTTCAGTCTCCAATATGATTTTTCCTTCCTCGTCAAGTTCTGGCAATATAGTTTGAACTGGGATCTTGTCGCCTATAACCTTCTTTAAGCATGAAACATGGAAAACTAGGTGTACTCGTGAAGATGCAGGCAACTCCAATTCGTATGCCATAGTACCAATCTTTTGCAACACCTTATAAGGGCCATAGTACTTTGATGATAATTTATTATCCTTGGCTTGCTTGAGGGACATATGTTTGTATGGTTATAGTCTTAAAAACACCCAATCACCTACTTCAAAACTTCTTTCATTACGATGTTGATCTGCTTGTTGTTTCATGCAATTATGTGCCATGGTCAGGTTGTCCTTTAAAATTTGGAGAACTTGTTGTTGATTCTTGATGTGATCTTCCACTGCTTGAACCTTAGATTTTTTTTTTAGAGAAGAAGTGATGGAAGGAGGGTGGTATCCATAAAGTGCCATAAATGGTGTCATTTTTGTTGCAGTATGAAAGGAAGTGTTATACCACCATTCTGCCAAGGGTAACCATGTGAACCATTGTGTTTGTTTATTAGAGACAAAGCAACAAAGGTAGCTTTCCAGACATTTGTTCACTATCTTGGTTTGTCCATCAGATTGAGGATGATAGGATGAGCTATGACCCAATTGAGTACCCAAACAAGAAAATAATTCTGTCCAAAAATGTCCAGTGAATATGGGATCTCTGTCACTTACAATAATCTTTGGGCTGCCATGTAGCTTTTGAACTGTTTCCATGAATGTGGTGGCAACTGTACTAGCTTTGAAGGGATGAGAGAGTGCACAAAACTGTGTGTACTTGGTCAGTCTATCAACAATCACCATGATGACACTCTTTCCTTCAGACTTCGGTAACCCTGTGATGAAATCCATGGAAACCTCCTCCCAGTGCTGACTTGGGATGGCTAATGGTTGTAAAAGACCTAGGGTCTTAATTGTTTCCACCTTATTTTGTTGGCAAACCAAAAATTCTGCCACAAACCTTTGAACATCAGTTTTAAGGCCATCCCCAAAAAAATCCTTTATGACTCTATGGTAGGTTTTCAAAAATCATGAGTGTCCTCCTACTGGAGAGGTGTGCAATTCCAATAGTACCTTTTGTTTGAGTTGGGAGTTCTTACATAAATATAAATGATCTTTGTACCATAGTGAATCATTTTTCCATGAAAATGTATCTGATGCACTGGAATCCTGCTGCAACCTTTGAATGAGAGTCCACACTTTTTCGTCATTCTTCCATTCATCCCTTGCTTCTATTATCCAATCGGGTTGGATGATTGAGATAGCACAGAGAAAGGCCTCAACATCTTCATCCTTTCTTGAGAGTGCATCTTCCATAATATTTTGCTTCCCCTTTTTATAGATGATTTCAAAATCACAACCCAATATCTTGGTTACCCATTTTTGTTGTTCTTTTGAAGATAGTCTTTGTTCCAAGAAGTATTTAAGACTATCATGATCTGTTTTTACCTTGAAGTGCCTACCTATTAGGTAAGAATGCCATTTCTTCAATGCATGTAGTATTGCCATCATTTCCTTCTCATAAATGGGTTTGTGTAATTCCTTTCCCTTGAGTGGTCGACTTTCAAAAGCCAGGGGCCTTCCTTCCTGCATTAGGACAACACCAATTCCATTTCCCGAGGCATCACATTCCACAATAAAGGTTTTTGTGAAGTCTGGAGTGGTCAAGACAAGAGCTTTGCACATCACCTCTTTAAGTTGTTCAAAATCTTTAGTTTCCTCTGGAGTCCATGAAAATGCATCCTTTAGTGGAATTTACGGTAACTTCCCCACAACTTGCTGATTTTTGGCCTTTCAAGGAGATCTCACTTGTATAGCGTGCCCCACACAAAATAATTGATATAAAATTCTAAAAATCATACCAGCAATACTACAGAACGTCCACTATCCAATGAAAATGGTCCCACTCAATTTGGATACTCTAGGAAGAAGTTATGATTGTTTTACCTAGAACACCTTCTTGAGACTAGTCAGATACCCTATCTTCCACAGGGTGTATCTACAAATTTAGGATGACCCAGAATATGAAATTTTTACCATAGATACCTTACTAATTTCTGTGAATATCCTCCAGAGGTCAGTGTTTGAAACATTACATAAACGTTTTTATAGCGAAAATTCCGTAATGACTCAGTTCAGGATGATTCCAGAACCCTATCTTGTACAGGTTGTATCTCCGAAAATATAAGGCCTTAGGAGCTGAAATTTTAACCCAATGTACCTTGATCAATGTACTAAATATTCTCCAAGCCCTTCCTTATGAAATGTTGTATAAAAAAATTTATAGCAAAAATTCCAAGGTGTCTCAGATGTAGCAGCGAAACCCCAAGACCTTGAGCTCTGATACCATATGTTAAAAACCAAATATCAATATAGCATAGAAAAACCTCAGAAAAAGTACTCAACGCCTTGAAAAAGAGATAATTTCAGATAATAAGCCTCTTCAAGGGGGTAACCTCCTTTTACCCCACTTAAATGTTCAAGTATAAGATGATTCCAAATGAAAATGTCTCGGTATATATAGGAGACTAGGAGGTATAATTACAACTAATGGAATAAAGACGACATAAATAAAATAACATTACTAATGTAATATGCCCCAATTAAGGGGTAATGAGCCAATATTAGGGCTTAACAAGGGCTAACCCACTTCTAACCACTTGTCCACTTAGTAATTTATCCATTAAATTTATTATTTAAATAATTTCTTTTCTATCCACTTTGACTTATAGTACACTCATCACTTCACTTTATTATTTAAATAATTTCTTCTTTGCAACCACTTTGACTACTTTCACCTTTTGGGGCTTCTAGATGACTCATGAGGGTTCTCCAACTTCACATGGCCATAACTCTCTAACCGTGAGGAGTTATGTGATGTTCCACCTACCACCGAAAAATGGCATGACATGTACTATCCATCTCGAATAGTCCTACCTTCAAACATATTAAAGCTCATACCATTATACATCAAATAAACTTAGGTCCATTACCCAAACCTTTGTGCTACTGAAATTCGCTACCAGACTTTCTTCAAGGGTTGACATCAATAAAAACCAACCCAAATAATCAACAATATCCCCCTTTGGCATTGATGGCAAAAATCTGATGCAATACTGAAGTCATATCACTCATGCTCCCCTTGTGACCATTGCTCCCCCTGGAACCATGCCTTTGTGCTCTTTCTCCAAGCATTTACCTTTGCATATGATAAATCTCCCCCACTTTTCCATCAATGGAAAAGGTATCTTTCCATCCAAGGTTGCTCCCCCTGACTAAACTCTTCCTGAAACTGATCTCCCAACATGAGTTGTTCTCTTTATGGTGCTTCCTTGTGTAAATATAAGACATATAAGATAAGCATTCATTTTGGGGTAGAAATTACTCTGAGTCTTTGGTGAAGATACTCAAAGGCTTCTTGTGGAAGCGGTTTTGTAAAGATGTCTGCCACTTGTTCTTTTTTTCCCATATATTCAACTCTGATGTTATTCTCTGCAACATGTTCTCGTAGAAAGTGATACTTGATTGTAATGTGCATTGTCTTGGAGTGCATCACTAGGGTCTTTGAGATAGTGATGGTGCTTGTATTATCACAGTAGATTGGAATGGGCTCATCATACTCAACTTGTATATATGTTAGAGTTTGTTTTATCCATAGAACCTGTGTACAACATCCTGCTGCTGCAATATACTCTACTTCGACTGTAGATAAAGATATTGATGATTGTTTCTTGCTTAGCCAAGATACTAAACACTCACCCAAGTAGAATGTTGCTCCACTGGTGCTTCATCGGTCATCAATACAACATGCCCAATCTGCATCTATGTAGGCAATAAGTGATAGATCATTTCCTTTTGGATACCATAATCCAAACTCTTATGTTCCTTTGAGATATCTGAAAATCCTCTTCACTACTAAGACATGTGATTCATTTGGTGTTGCTTGAAAACGTGCCACCTGTCCAACTGCCTGCATTACATTTGGTTTGGATGTTGTCACATATAGTAAGCTACCAATCATTGACCTATATTGCCTCTAGTCTGTAGACTTTGAATCATCATCTTTGCTCAACTTGCAACTAGTTTGCATAGGAGTGGTAATTGGTTTTCAATATTCCATTCCGAACCTCTTTAGCATTTCTCTGATATACTTAGTTTGAGAAATAAAAAATCCTCGATTTCTTTGACGTATTTGAAGACCCGAAAAGAAGGATAGTTCTCAGAGTAATGCCATTTCAAATTTATCTTGCATATCCTTTGCAAATTTCTGGCTTAATCTGTCATCAATACTCCCCAAAATAATATCATCAACATAAACTTCAATTAATAAAATACCATCTTGAGTTACCTTGATGTATAGGTTGTTGCATGCACTTCCTTTTCTGAACCCTGTCTATTGTAGATATTTATCCAGTCTAGAGTACGATGCTCTAGAAGCTTGTTTTAGACAATACAAGGCCTTCTTCAATTTACACACATAATCTGTGTTCTCTGACAACTAAAATCCTTCTGGTTGTTCAATGTAGACTTTTTCTTCAATTTCCCGTTCAGAAAAGCCGATTTCACGTCCATCTAATACACTTTAACATTCTTGGAGCATGCATAATCTAAGAGCAATTAGATTGCTTTCATTCTGGAAACTGGGGAAAATGTCTCTTCAAAGTCGATTCCTTCAACATGTGTGTGTCATTTACATACCAATCTATCTTTGTTCCTTCTAACATGTCCATCTTCATTCAATTTATTTATGAAAAACCACTTTGTGCCAATCACATTCTTATTCTTAGGTCTTGGAACCAATTCTCAACTGTCATTCTTCTCTATTTGATCTAATTCTTCATCCATGGCCTTATTCCATAATTCATCCTTGCTAGCCTCTTCAAAATTTGTTGGTTCAATCATAGATAAGAGTGTTGGGTGCATTTGTTATGGTGAATAGATTCTTTTTCTAGTCTCAACTCTTGCATCCTTGTTTCTGATAATCTGATCTGAAGGATGATTCTTCTGTACTCGTTTGCTAGGTGTCTTTGGAGGCACTTGCTGAACTTGCTCTTCTACTTATGTATGATCCTCTTCATCTTCCCCTTCTACTTCTTCTTCATATTCTGCTTCTTCTTCGTAAAGCTGTTCCATTGATTCATTTTCTTCTTCCTTTAATTCTCATCCACCTGTTTCATCAATTGTTACATTGATGCTTTCCACAACTTTGTTCAACCTCATATTGTAACACTTGTATGCTTTCCTTGTACTTGAGTAACCAACAAGTACTCCTTTGTCCACACGAGAGTCAAACTTTCCCATTCTGCCATCTTCTCTTTTGATGTAGCATTTGCTTCCACATACTCTGAAATGCTTCACATTTGCTAGTCTTCCTTTTCATAGCTCGTAGGAAGTTTTGTCATTGTTTTTTCTGAGCATTAATCTATTTTGAATGTGAACTGTTGTATGCATTGCATGTGCCCAAAACAATATCTATCAATTTGGAATCCATTAGCATTGTTTGAGCCATTTCCTATGTAATTATCATCCATTATGATAATGTTCCTTCGTATCTGAACCACTCTCTGAACCAATATATGAATCCATGCTCTCATCCACTGTCATATATATGTCCAAACCTGCTAAGTATTCTTATGAATCCATCGCTATCCATACTGTCCAATACTCTACTGCACAACTGCCCATAATGCTGACCCATTTATCACTATACTATCATGAAGTCTTCACTACTACAACTGATTGTACTTCTGCTAACTGACTGCTCTAGATTTATCTACTCAAACTATGCAAGTTGCTTGAAGGATGGTTCTTTGGTTTGTCACAGCTATCGCATAGACTCCCCCTGTTTAATATTCATATTACCTGGGAGTCTCTAAGCCGGATGGCTCAGAACAATTCATGCTCTGATGTGTATTCATCATCATCTTCATTTGTAGATTCATCATCTCTCTGAGCTATGACTTCTTTCTTTCTGTCTGTGGATTCATCTTTCACTACAATGCATGAAAGTATAATCGCTTGAACATGTTCCTTATTTACATGTCCTTCTTTTATTTCAGTTATTTTCCAAACCTTTATGTATCTAACATCTTTATTTTTCTCTATAGAATTTTCTTCATCTTATTTTATTGCCAATCTTGCGATATTTGGGACCTAGTCTTTGTTCACGTGTTCTTCATGTTTTCTTATCCATACTTTCTTATATCTGGTATTAGTGTTCTCTTTCATGGAAGTATCGATCATGCTTCTACAATCACTAGCTATGTGTCCATAGTTATGACATTTGTAACATTCAATGTTACGTGGGGCCACATAGGCATTTCTTGCTTGAACATTTGTTTTATAATCCCTGCAATATGCAACCCTATGTCCAAAATTAGTACAATAAAAACAATGACCATAAAAGAAATTTGCATACCTGGGAGTGAATGATCTTCTTTATGGTGTAGTCCTTCTGAATTTATGCCTTGACTGATCATGATTAAAGCTTCTTTGTGGCTTGAACATGGATGGTCTTCTTGAATATGTATCTTCAATAGTTTTCTTAGATTTTGTTTGACCGTAATTCCTTCCTTTGAGTACTTCTGCATAACTCTTTCTATTTTCTTCATTCTTCTTTTCTAGCAACCAAGAGTGCTTCTCTTCATTCTCTATAACTGATGTAGATGTTTCTGTCTCTTCAACTTTCTTGTTGAGCTTGACCATTTTACTTCTCAATGTGAAAACTTCTTCTTCAAGCTTCTCAACCTCTTCTTCTTTCTTCATTATCTGAGACTTCATGAATTCTTCTATTCTTTTAGCTTCTTCAAGCTAGATTTTTGATGTGATTATTTCTTCTTCAAGTCCTTTCTCTTCTTGAGCAAACTCTACCTCAAGCTGGTTTAGATCGTTAGTTATTTTCTTAAGATGATTTGTCAATATCGTCTCTCTCATTTTTGCTTCTTCCTTCTATGCTGCTATGTTGGCTTCCAAATACTGTTTTTGATATTCAATATTTTCTTCGATCTTTCTATTTCTTCTAGCCGAGTTCTTAAGTTCTCAATGACCTATTGGGATTCTTAAAAAATGTGAACACTTTCCTTTTGTTTCACCAATTCTTTCTTGAGTGACTTGTTTTCTTCTATTTCTTTTCTTAGTTCATCTAAAACACTAATCAATTCTACTTCATAATTGTCTTCTTTTTCCATTATTTTTTCTGTCTCATTTCCTTCATGGCATTCTATTTCAAGATGTCTGTGTTTTTCACAATTAAAGCAAAACAACATACCTCTGTTGATTACGTACTCTTCATCTTCTGAATCTGTTTG
>JASDQU010270783.1:0-15307 GCA_032191745.1 Picea mariana
TGAGACACTTGTTATTTTGCAGACGACACCTCCTGGTTCCTGGTCCTTGGGCTCACTCATTCAGCATATCAGTAAAGATTGGTAAAAGATTGGTAATGTATTTCGGCCATCAGATGCTCTTCTGACCTCACACATTAGGGGGCATCTGTTATAACCCTAAATTGCACCACACATGCTTACCTGGCATCAGGCCAATTCATATCCCTTCATTATCAAAACATCTACTGAACAACCTCTTGAAAAATCCTCTTGAGTCAAGGGCCATGCGCCCTAACCCATTATTTCATGCGTGTGCACACTGGCAGGCCCACTACAGCCCGCGTGTACCTAACAAAACACAAAAATAGGAAAGTTGCCGACGTAACAAAATGCTATGGGTTAGTTAACTGAAACTCCCGGCCATGCATGGCCGAGAGTTCATCCAAAACCCTAGCTCCTTCTAGCCTATAAAAGAATGGGTAGGGGTACCATTTGGAAGAGGAAGATTATAGCGAAGAAACTCTGCCCATTTTCCAAATCCACTGTCCCAACCCTTTAGCCTTTCCTCAAGCCAAAGGAGAATTAACCCAAAGCAATTGGAGGACATAAGAGGAGGAGCCCAAGATCAGGATCAAGGAGTGGTGGCTGGTCTCGACTTTGATTGTAAGTTGATTCATTTTTCAAATAATAAAATAATTCTTTTCCTGTCCCAATGCATGATTTATCTATGGTTTGTTTAATTTATGCTTAATTTCTAACCCTCAACTAGAAGAGTAGCATGCATGCATAGTTGTTCGTCTTGATTGCAAGTTATCTTTGGAAGGAGCAGCGCAAGCAAGCGGTTAAAGCGTAACGGAGGATCTACACCAAACATCAGTAAAAAGGTTAGTAGTTTCTTTCCATGCATGTATTGTGAAAGAGGGGTTTAAGTTTTGGGTGGTAGGTTAAAAAAGTAATTTCTTTACGGTCAAAATCTGCATGCAAGTGTGACCCTAGTTTGCTAGTCTGTAGGGTATTTTTCCCAACAACACTTCTCCTTTCCTATGCTCACCATTGCAAGTAGATGGATTTATTTTCATGAGTTCACCTTGCAATATTCCTGCCTCAGGCCTTCTTCTTTGCCTTTGAACAGGAGACACACTTGGGATGCATCCTAGCCCTAAGCTTGCATGATTTCTTATAGTGGAATGCCTTGGAGAATGATGGATCCTGCTCATGCTCCTTGACTGCCTATCATTTCCATGATCATCCCCTTTGTTGTGAGATCTAGATGTTGATACTTGTCTAGCACTAGTTGCTTGCTTGGTGCAAAAATATTTGTTAACTTGCTTATGAAACATGTTCAATCTCTGAAGTATCTCTTCCTGAGCCCTCATAATCCTTTCATTATCAGCCTTGTAGCTTTGCACTTCCATATGTAGACTTCTCATAATGACGGGCTCTTACCTATCTCTTCTTTCATTTGACTATGTCTCAACATTCCCCATGTTGATATGCATACCTCTAAACTCTTCCTCATGGTTGTAAGATCTTTGAGCATCTTCCATAACTCCAGTCCTCATATAGGAACTAAACTCTATTTTTGTACTTCTAATTCTGCAAGAAATGTGCAGGTAATAATTGTTGTTAGAACATGCATATTATAAAACATTTTATTGATGAGAATACATGGTACTTCTTCATTAATTTATGAAGGACACATTGCACTAATTTAAATTTTCATTTTCTTGATGCATCCCTCCAAGAAACAGCTTTCCAACGACTGAAAACTTTCCCAACATTAATCTCTGGGTTGAAATTTATAGTTTTCTGAAGTTCTTGTACATGTATACAACATCTCTAGAGATATGAAGTCTTGAATGTTCCTCCATTGATCTATATTAATGGATTCATCGTGGATCTAAGTCATACTTCTTCTACATACCTTCCATGAACCCACCACCAATACTTAGTTTATTTTTCCTTCACGGACTGGTAGACTTATAAACATGTAACCTTCTTTCACAATTCCATCTGGAAGTCTCAACACTTAGTCATTTTTCCACTTCTTCAGACTCACGAACTCACAACCTTGTAACTTTTCTTCCATAAGTCCATTTGAAGAGTCTCATCACTTAGTCGTTTTTCTAGTTCTCTGAACTCATGAACTCACAACCTTGTAACTTTTCTTTCATAAGTCTGTTTGAAAATTCTCAACACTTAGTTGTTTCTCCACTTATTCGGACTCGCAGACTCACAAACTCACAAGCTTGTAACTTTTCTTTCATAATTCCATCTGAAAAGTCTCAACACTTAGTCATTATTCCACTTCTTCATACTTGTGGACTCACAGACTCACAACCCTGTAAATTTTCTTTCATAAGTCCGTCCGAAAAATATCAACACTTAGTCATTTTTCCACTTCTTCGGACTCGCGGACTTACAGACTCACAATATTGTAACTTTTCTTTCATAAGTCCGTCTGAAAAGTTTCAACACTTAATCATTTTTCCACTTCTTCGGACTTGCGGACTCACAAACTCACAATATTTTAACTTTCTTTCATAAGCCCATCTGAAAATTCTCAACACTTAGTCGTTTTTCCACTTCTTCAGACTCGCGGACTCATGGTCTCACAATCTTGTAACTTTTCTTTCATAAGTTTGTCCGAAAAGTCTCAACACTTAGTCATTTTTCCACTTTTTCATTCCACTAATTGGCCCCTTGACTTTGCACACACTTCTATATCCAATGTGCATACTTTGGTGTCACGCACCAATATCTACTAGGCACAACTTTGTGTCACACACCAATATTCTGCGTCCAATGTAAGCATAACATTTCACACACACCAAGGAATTTGTATTGCACTCTTCCAACACTCCAAACACACACCTTGTGCATCACATTATTATTTGTGTGCCACAAACTATGCACCCTGTGATGCCAAACTTTAGCGTGAATTTCTACACACCCATCTTCTGCTCACGCCACCAATTATACATAGCGCAGTGCCAAAATCTAGTGTACATACCCTGTGCACCATTATTTTCTACGCAACGCCAAATATTTTTTACGCTTAACTAATTTTTCCCTAATTTTGATGCATAAAATTGGGACTTTTTCCAAATCCCACACAATTGCTTCTAATTTTCCATCATGGACACACTGTAACTTGAAATTTAGCCACTCACCAATTCAACTTTCTGTGAGAATCCGCTTCGGCATTATGCTAACCTGGCTCATCCAGGATCAGTGTTGAAAATTGGGCTCTAATACCACTTTGTAACATACCCAATCACCATGGTTGGGTCATGTCACGAACAAATTTCTCTTTATCAACTATGATACCATTTTAGTAACATACTTAGCCTCTAGCTAGGAAACAATATGTGTGGAATACATATAACATGAAACTTCCACTAATTAAAGCAATTATTTTACTATTGGCCGATTTCCTGTAGCTTACAACTACGAATTAAAACAAATTTATCTACTATATTTAACCACAAAAGGAATCATCTACAACATGCTAATAACCAACATGAATTGCAGCTAAAGAACTTATTACAACAACATAAAATCACTTCCAAATACATAGAGTTCATGCACAACAATTAAATACATAATTTAACATAACAACAAGATAAAAACACTCATATTTTCACAACATTTGTGCAACCAGATGATTGGGATAGACATTCCACCCAACCATAGATTGACTATTCCAAATATCAACAACCAGTCACCCCCAAGATGAAGCTAGAAATCCACAAAAGAGGGTGGTCTCTCACAATCCACTCATAGCTCATAAAACTCTCAACCCAACTGATATTTTCCTACAACTATATCGATTTTTCGATCAACTCTCTTAATCTTGACTTGTCCAACCCAAGGAATGAACCATTATTTTATCAAGGTTAACCTAAGGGATATACCATCCATTTATCAAGGCTAACTCAAGGAATGAGCCATTCTTTTATAAAGGTATCTCTGGCATAGGTAGCTAGGAATATCTCACTTGGGAAATCAAGGGAAACTGCTTCTAGGAAAACTATCAGAAAACACACATCAAACACTTGTTGTTATAGTGAAACTCATGTAGGATCTCACTCTTTCGTCCTGACAACCGGGATTTAGTTCTCCAGCTCAAATTTTCTCTAGTTACGCTCCAAAATTTGCCCTTCTTCCCCTTCGTCTTACTTCACTCTCAATGCCTCTTCCTTTCTTTAGCTTTCCTTTATTGACTCACACTCTTTCCCAAGCTGATTTTACTTAACCACCATGTACCCAATAAATCCAGGATGTGACCACTCACACCCACCCTCTTACATGTATTCAATGATTGGCTTTGGGAACACTCAACCAGAAATTGGAAGGTTCATATACAATAGCAGATTTATGAAAACGAGTTAAATCCATACACATGGGTAATTCCCTCCTTAGACCCCCTCTTGGAAATTATCCTAGAAAATCCACTCTCTTGTGGATTAATTCATCCCCCATATCTATTTTATGTCCCCTTAGCAGCTGGCATCACATTTTATTATTAAAATATTGAAATACAATTCGCATATTACATCGCTTTGCCATTGATCCAGATTATTTTCGACACGAAATGAGAGTGGAGATATAATAAAGAAATGTACAAATATATATCATATATTCAATAATATAACATAGATTTATTAGAGATATAACCATAAACACAAAGATACAGTAATACACAATTTCTATTAATGAGCAAAATGTACAAAATTGTAGAAATACAGAGTGAAAGACTCACTAGAATGGTGGTAGCTTATCTTTAACAAGAGATGTGACAGCTACTCACATTCGAAATAAGAAAATTATTACAATGAGGCTCCAAAGGAATTTTTAACATAAATAAAATCCAAACCCTAACCCCGAAAGATGAAAATCCAATAGTTTTATGGACCCCGTTTTGGGTAGTTTGGTGTATCAACTTCCCGACGACGTAACTTTGGCATATGATCTTTGTTTGGGGCATACAATAGCTCGTTGGAAAGGTATAGATGGGGATATTCATTTTGGGGGATCAATCAAAGCCTTTGGATATAACTAAGGTTCTTGATCGTGGAAAAACTTCATTTAGTCCCTCAAAATGGCCCCAGAAGTTTAGGAACCGAAAAAACTGCTAAAAGTAGTAAATTTCCATAAGATTGTTTTGAGCCAGTTGGAATAGCTCAGTGGCCATTGATATCCACCTGGATCAATACACCCTCCTTAGGAATCAATGTTCTCCATTGCATTGATTTCTCTTGTAAGAGGGGAAATCATTTGTTGAATCTGAATCTTTATAAGTTGCTTGCCTTGTTGGATAAGTTGTGTTTCTTCTCTTGTTGAAGGTTGTCATGAACCTGTTGTTGATGAGGTTGAATCTATTCAAACAACTTGTTTTATCTTGGCTTGACTGGGCAATGTGTAGGCACCCGTGTAGGTGAAGAAACAATATCTTCTTTCTCTTCTGCAATCTACTTCTGTTGGATAGAAAGGTCTTGGGCCAAGGATGCAGTGGTTGCAGTGTCCTTTTGTTCACCTTTTGAAAAGATTATGAAGAGGCTGAATTCTGTAGTATGAGAGATTTCCTTGCAACACTATTTTGGTGGGATAATAGTCAAAACTATCTCTGGTATCCTATAAAGATGACGCCCCAGAGTAACAATGACACTACGGGGTCGAGACTCATAAATAGCATGGTGCTTCCACATATATGACTGGACCAAAATAACATCACATACATATAGTGGCGAAACATCACATAATACCTCATCCTTGAAGGGTTGAATTTTGTATGACAATCAACACTGTTGGCTGACATGAAGATCTCGTCCTTGGCAAAGCCACCTGATGTTGTATGGTTGCGGGTGTGGTGTTATCAAAAATCCCAACTGTTTGACGACCTCTATTGAGATGAGTTTTTTCTGGCTTCCACTATCAACAACGAAATGCAACGGGGTCCCCTTCACCCAAATGTGTGAATGGAAGAGGCACTCCCCCTCTTCAGGATCTATTGGTTCTTCTGGTTGAATTGTTTTGATTGCAACAGTAGCAGTGGGGTATGCGTCGATGATTTTTCTTCTCACATGGGGGGGAGCCTGGAGGAGTGTGAAGGTGATATTTTCCCTGCAGTAAAAATTGTGAACAGAGAAATAACCTTCTAGCAGATTTAACCATTTTTTAGGGCATCTACATATGTTTAACCTTCAAATACAGAAATATCAAAATTAAACTATACCTTGAAAGGAGAGGTGCCTCCAAAACGGCCTCTTGATGAAGACGTTCCTTTTGTCATTGGTAGGCGTTGAAGGATGTGGGAAAAATTCTACATCATTTTGTCCCTCTGTCGCGTGAGAGCTTGCTCGAGCAACAGATTAATAGAATCTTCTCCTCCGTCATTTTTCTTTTCTTCCTCCATGGAGGGTTTCTTGGGCATGCGAGAGTGATTTTCCTCAAGAGAGACAAGCTCGAGACCCAACTTGCTATACTCGGACCTCGTCGGGGACATGCACTGAAAAACGATCAAGAGCAGCCTGCTCTGACACAACTGATCTCGATTATTTTCCACGTGAAATAAGAGTGGAGATATAATAAATAAATGTACAAAGATATATCAGATATCCGATACTATAACATATATTTATTAGATATATAACCATAAACACATAGATACATTAATACACAATTTATATTAATGAGCGAAATGTACAAAACTGTAGAAATACAAAGTGAAAGACTCACTAGAATGGTGGCAGCTTATCATTGAGAAGAGATGTAACAGCTACTCACATTCGCAAGAAGATGATTATTACAATGAGGCTCCAAATACATTTTTAATATAAATAAAATCCAAAACCCTAACCCTGGAATATGAAAAGCCAACAGTTTTGTGGACCTTGTTTTGGGTAGTTCGGTGTATCAACTTCTCGGGGGCATAACTTTGGCATATGATCTTCGTTTGGGGCACATGATAGATCATTGGAAATATATCGATGAGGAGATTCATTTTGGGGGATCAATCATAACCTTTGTATATCATTGAGGTTACTGATCATGAAAAAACTTCATTTAGGCCCTCAAAATGGCCCTGAAATGTTAGGAACCGAAAAACTGCTAAAAATAGTAAATTGATAGAAGATTTTTTTGTGCCAATTGGAATAGGTGGGTGGCCATTGATATCAACCTAGATCAGCCGTAGACAAATATTATATCTACATAATCATTAATTAAACTAGGAATTATGATGGGGGTGTTACAAATATGGGTGAATCTAATCTTGTTTCGAATCCTTTCAGTGATTCGAAACAAGGGTCGATGGAATGAGTAATGAACATGAGAATTGGTCATCCAAAACAATGATCGTGAATACGGGGTGGTTATCATGGATAATTATGGTAGGGTATGGTTAATGGGATTATACCAATCAAATAAGGTAATGGATACAAATGCAGATATTATGGGGCTATTAGGTGGAGTATGAAGATTAATGGTATGGAAAGAAACATGATAGGTATATGATTTAATTGGTGGAGATAACTCATAGGTAATTTTCAATGCGATTTTTCTATAGCTTTAATCAATCAAAAGAATTAAGAATCAAATGATTACCTCAATTTTACCTTCATTTTACTTTAAGATGCATTCTTGGACAAGAGTTGAATTTGTTGTAGTTTATATTGAACCTGTAGGATCATTAGATGCTTTGTTGTTGAACTATCTTAAATGCTGATGTACAAATGAAAGTGTTGTTGGTGTTTTGTCATTCTTGGATACAAAGAAGTGAATTTTTGTTGTTGTAGACCTGTGGACTTGGTGTAGACCTGCTGATAGGAATAATTTAGAGTTTCTTGGGCAGCTCCAAACTCTCACTCATGGACTTGTTGAACTATAGATGATGATCAATATTATTTTCAACAAGTCACAGGTCATCCTGTAACTAATGCAATGATCTTGTAACTACATAAGGTAATGGTTACAAGACTACTCAATGGGTATCAGACTACCTGTAACTATTGAAGCCATTAAATTTTTTACTATCTATGATTTGATCATTGAAATGAGTTATATCAAGTCCAAAAGTTGTTGATAATATAGAAACTAAAAACATAGAAGCTATTGAAATACAAATTGGACCTGAATATGTCGAACTAAAACCAAGGAAAAAGGAATGTTGCAATTTTTTGTTGATATCACATAGTCTTCAACCACTACCCATAGCTATGGTACAATTCTCATCATGTGAATAAAGTTGTTGATGTCGAACATGAAGAGAAATCGTTGGATTATTGACCATTAAGTTATGTCGTTAACCAACTTGAAGAAACTCACCTTTGATGATAATGAGTGCTTAAAGTACCTTAGTGCATATTTACGGGTACAAATAAATGTGTTGATGCCGAGTCACCTATAAGATTTTTCAACCAAGAGGCATTGATGTATCCCCATGATTAAAAACAAGGAAATATTTTATTAAGGTATGCAAATTCCAGGGCACTAAAAAGTCTTTAACCTCATCCTTAGATAATGCGTTTTTGTCTATGGGGTAAGGTTTGTTAGAGGGAAGGAAATAAAGAATCCTCCATCAATTGACATGAGCATGAAACAAAATGATTTTGAGGGACAAGATTACAACAATATAGATATAGGAATTTATTACAAACTTGTGATGAATCATTGAAACACTGGAATTAAATTGCAGCAGGGGTGGTTTCCAATTTTGATGTTAAGATGACAAGGATGGTTATCCCAATCTCTATAACAATAAATCTTTTCACATACCAACTTTGTTTCCTAACACTCTCAAAATTAGTCATAGAAAAACTTCCTTTTTTGGGGACAAAACCAACTTATACATCTTATAGTCAACAATGTCCTTTTTATTTAAAATAAATGGGGAATGTCTACCCACCAGTTTCCTGATTTTCAAGTAGACTCCTTGTCCAAATGCGCCATAAAACCAATTTTCACAAAAGGACATTATTTTTTTTCTTTAATTTTTTTTTTCTCTTTTTTTTCTTTTTGTTATATAATTGTTTATTTGAGGAAGAAAGAAAGAAAGGAATCAAAGTGAGGTAGAGGAAGGTGAAGAATCCTCCCTACTTAACACCTCCATCTTGTATTGTTGTTGAACATACTAGACAAAGTCCTCTCAGTTGATAGGTTGTTTGTATAATCTCAATCGATTCCCATTGACTAAGAAGGAGATTCTCCCCCATCGATGGTATTGATCTTCACGGATCCATTTTCAAAGACATGAACAATATCATATGGTCCCAACCAATGTGTGGTGAACTTTCCATTAAATTGTTTAAAGTTGGAATAAAAAATGAGAGCCCAATCACTTGGGGGAAACTGCTTCTTTTAGATGAACTTGTCATGCCATTTACTTCTTTGTTGTTGGATGAGGGTGGTTTGTTGGATGTAATATTGACATATCTTATTCACCTCATTCAGCTAAATCAATATCTGTTGTTTTTCCTCTGTAAGATCCATCCTTAGTTGAGTTGCTACTATGTAAGTCTTCACTTGAAATTATATTGGAATTAGAACTTGTTTTCCATACACCAACTCATATGGTGTGTGCCCGGTGGTATTCCTCCATATAGTCATGTAAGCCCATAGTTCCTTTGGGAGACTATATACCCATTCTTCATGATGCCTCTATGTTTTCTTGGTTAGAATTTCTTCAAGTACTTTATTTGTTGACTCCAATTTTATGTTGGCATGTGGGTGATAAGGAGAGAATTTTCAATGTTTGATATGTTATTTATTAGTGATGGTATATAACAGCTTCAATGTGAATTGCACTCCCTGCTTTGTTACAATTTCTCTTGGCACACCAAAATGGTTAAAAAAATATTCAAATAGAAAATCAGCAACACTTCTTTCATTAGCACAGAAAAGAGCTTTGGATTCTACCCACTTGGTAACATAATCAATACAAACTAAGATATACCTTTTTCTTTTTCGATGTAGGAACAATCGACCCAACAAAATTTAAAGCCTGTTTTTCAAAAGGCCCAATTATTATGTGGGGTTGTAAGGGGATCTTGTCTGATCGCTCTGGATGACCCATCCTTCGACAACTGTCATATCTTTGAACATATTATTTGGCATCCTTAAAGAGGGTTGGCTAATAGTATCCTGAACAAAAAAATTTATATGTTGTTCTTTTGTCTGCAAATGTCACTCTGCATGGCTCATCATGACAATCTTTCAATATGTCAAAGTATTATCAGACACATATTTCAATAATCAAGTGAACTCTTGTCTAGAAGAGATCCCCTCCTATCCAAGAGTAGGAAGCACTTTGTTTGACGATCTTCCTCTTTTCACTCGAGGAAAGGTGTTGTGGAAATTTCCCTATAACCAAGTAATTAGCTAAATATGAAACCATGGGGAGTTAGTAGATACAAAAACAAATTGTTTGTTAGGGAAATCACCATTTATAAGAGTTGCTTGTTCTTCATTATGAATCCTGGAGAAGAAATCTGCTACCAAAGTTTCCCTCCCAGATCTATCTAGGATAGTAATGCTAAAATTTTGTACTAATAACAACCATCTTGTTACCCTACCATTTGTTATTTTTTTTTCATTAGGTATCTAATGGTAGAGTGATTTGTGTGAATAAATAATTCATACCCATTGATGTAGTGTCTTAAATTATTAATTACTTGTACAACTGCTAGAAATTTATTTTTCATGACTGTATAGTTTAACTCGGTTGGGGTTAAGTTATTACTAATGAAATATATGGCATAGGATGACTGATTTTCCTGTTTCCCTAACATATCTCCAAGAGTTGTATCAGATACATCAGTTGAAATATGGATTGGGAGAGACCAATTTGGTCCCCTCAAGACTAGTGCTTGTGTAAGTTTTTATTTTAGTAGTTCAAAAGCATGTTGGCAATGATCGTGTTAAAAGAAATCGGTATCTTTGACAAGTAATTTGAACAAAGGGGTGGTTATTTTTGTAAAATTTTCTATAAATCTCCTACAATAACTAGCACGTCCTAAGAAGCTTCTCAATTCTTTTAAATATTTCAGAATTGGAAGGTTTGATATGATTGCTATTTTTGTTGGGTCGACTTGAATTTCGACACTGGATATAAAATGGCTAAGAACAATACCTGATTTCTGCAACATTCAAAATTTAGCATCACTTAAAGAAAGGTTAGTCTCTTGGCATTGTGTCAAAACCTTTTCTAGGTTCTTTGATGCTTTGAGAAAAGTATGACCATATGGCATATACAGAGAAATCATCCATGTAGACTTCGACACACTCATGGATTAGATCAGAAAATATAGATAAGACTACTCTCTGAAAAGTAGTGGGGGCATTACATATTCCAAAGGGAAACACTTTATAAGTGTAGTAGGGGCATGTGAAAGTTGTCTTATC
Source organism: Picea mariana (assembly GCA_032191745.1). Taxonomy (NCBI): domain Eukaryota; kingdom Viridiplantae; phylum Streptophyta; class Pinopsida; order Pinales; family Pinaceae; genus Picea; species Picea mariana. Next base: position 11,383 of record JASDQU010270783.1, read on the forward strand.
CTGGTCCTCAAGTGCAATACTTATTTGGTTATACCCATTAAATCCATCGAGAAAAGAGAAATATTGTTTGTTGGCTAGTGTGTCTAACACCTGGTCCATGAACATAAGGGGGAAGTATTATTTTGAAGTGGATTTTTTAAGTTCACGATAATCAATGCAAATATGCCACTTCAATTCTTTTTGGGTACAATGACAATGGGAGAGACCCATTGGCTATCCGAAATTGGGTAAATAAATTGGGCATCTAGTAGTTTTTGTAATTCTTCCTTGACAATTTCCTTAAGAGCATGGTTCATTAACCTCTGTAGTTGTCTAATGGGTCAGGCATTCTCTCGAATATAGATATGGTGGGTGCAAGTATCAGGGTGAATTCCCTTCATGTATTGATATCTCCAAGCAAGGGCATCAGTGTTTTTTTCATCATTTGGATTAATTGTTCTTGTTGAGAATTGTCTAGTTGAGAGTTTATATGCAAAACTTTTCCTGGACTAATATCAATAGGAATTGTGCTTGATTCTGTCATATTGGTGGCTAGTGAAAAAAGTTGTAATGATGATGAAGTACTCGTGTCATAATCTTCTTGGAAGTTTGGAATAAAAATATGATCAAAAGGTAAATCAGGATCTTGCAATGGATCTAAATTAACTAAGAAGCTTTGAAGTTGATTTTCTTCATTATGTTCTTTGAATTGTATAATTTGATCTATTGCATAAATGGATTGAATTGTTTTCTCGTCACTATTGGTAGCATCTATCCATGAGGTGTTTTGAGACTCATAAGAGGATTTTGCTGGAGGGTATAGAGTTACATTCTTTACTGAATCTCCATGGTAAATGAGCATGTTTCTAGACCTACAACCAATAAACGTGTCTGCGATGGCCAACCATGGCCTTGCCAAAATCAGGGGATGACCTCCTGAATAGATTTTGGGTTTTAATACCATAAGATCAACTGGGTACTCCCATGAATCTAAGGAAACAATAACATCATCTAACATACCTTCTTGCTTGATATTGTACCTCTCTGCCAATTCTATGATAGTAGGTGTGGGGAGAAGGTTGATTAACTTTAATTTTTCCATAGTCTGGAGTGTCATTATGTTAATGGTAGCCCATAAATCAATAAGGGTGTTTGGGACAAGAATATTGTTAATACGTACAGAAACAATTGGGTTTCCAGGATCTTGATATTTTTCTACAAAGGTTTTTCCTGACATAAGGTATGTTGATCTTCGTACAAATTGAATTTTTGCGGATTATATCTTCTTCCTCCCAGGTTTCTTAACACAAATTTCCCTAATGGTATTTTCATAAATAGGTATGCCCTTGATATATTCTAATAAGGGAAAATTTATGAAAACATTCCTTAGTTCATAGACTAGGTCAAACTCGGGATGAACAATTGGTTTCTCCAAGGCCAACCTTTCTGGGTAAGGTGGTAACTTGGATGGTTGAGAAGGCTCTAATGTGGGTAAATTTTATTTATTTCATCTTTATTTTTTATTTTTTGAGGAGTTTCCCCCTCTGAATATTCTTCAACAATTGTTGGAGAATGTTTATTAAGCACCCTTCCTAACCTATGTTGTATTTCTTTCAAGTCTACTAGAGTGACCAAGTAGGTAGGAAAGGTTTGTAACTCAATATTTAAAGTTGGTTGAGTCACTTTATTATTAGGGTTAGGAAATGGTTGAGGAGGAAATTATGTAGGTCTTGGAGGTGGGTTAGCTAGAAGTTCTATTTGTTGGGTTTGTGTGATTTTCAATGGTTGTGGTGGTGGTGGAATTTGTTGAGGATATGGTTGTTGTGGATACTAATGAGGTGGTGACATAGGGTATGATTATTGGGAAGGTGTGGAATAAGTATAGGTAGGAATGTTCCCATATCCATATCCTTGTCATCCTTGTTTCCAAGGATAGTTGTTGACATGTTGTTGAGGCCATCCTTGCCAAGGCATGGTAGGATCCAAGCATTGTGATGCATACTATTGATTAGGAAAATATGGAGTAAATTGAGATGCAAGATTTGAATTCATACCTAGTGCCCTTGGTTTCCAAGGTCTTCTTGGTGCTAGTGTACATACTTGATCGACTGCTTGATTCTCCCCCTGGTCCATTGCTTTAATTCCTAGTAGAGTGGGGCATTGTTTTGTCAGATGATCTCCTACACATATGGCACACACTTTAATAATATCAAGAGGACATTCTCTTGGTGGGTGTCTATCTATACATTTAGGACAAAAACTAGATAGAGCTTATTTTTCATCTTCTTGTTTTTAATTGAATTGCAAGGTATCTAATTGTAAAATGAGAGTGCCAAGAAGATCATTTTTAAAATTTTCAAGGGAAGATTTCCTATTTCCACCCTAGTGACACCACTTGTAGCTGATTTGGTGATTTTAGAGAGAGTGTCCCTTGGTCCTTTGCCAAGCCTGGATCTGGGAGTATCTCTTGCATAAGTCATAAATTTCCTCAAAGCTTAGTCTAGAAACATCACCAAACCCGATTAGATTGAGTAAATTTATGGATTCATCTATCAAGCCTCTTAGGAAAATGGTCCTAATGGTTTCTAGTTCTAGATTATGTTCTTTATACCTTTGAATATTATAAAGAAAATTCTCAAGGTAATCCTGCAAATTTTCTTCCTCTTTTTGTGTCATCTTAAATATGTCTTCTCTTAATTTTGTAGCTTTGCAATAGTCTTGATAATTCTTAAGGAAATTTTTGCGTATTTGTTCTCAAGTTCTAATTGTAACCCTACCCAAACCCATAAACCAATGAAGATATGCATATTTAAGGGTGGTTAGGAGTAACCTTAACTTTTGATCATCAGATGTATAGTCATAGCTACGACAAAGAATATCAAATTCAAAAAGAAAAGAGTCGGGATCTTAGCTTACCATCCCATGGAAGTGAGGTAAAATTGAAGGGTTGATATTACTCATTTGTACATTTGTCTATGGTTCTACTATTGGAAATCCAAAAGTTACCTCTTCACCTCCATGGTTGGTGTGTACCTCTCCTTCTCCTTCATCCATATGTATGTTCCTAAATATACTATACTCAAAGGGTACAGGTGGAGATTCTGGTTCCAAGATTGGGTTGTATTATTCTTCTTTTGATTCATATTGATTATATGATTAGCCCACTACTTATGCTTCAACTATAGGGTCCTCCAGTGAAACAATGGGTTTCTTGGTTACAGTTGTTGTAGGCCTTTTCTTGTTATCTGTGGTAAAACATTTAGCTTTTGGGTCATCTTAAATTTGTAGATACACCCTGTGTAAGATAGGGTATCTGAATAGTCCTATTGACTAGTCTGAAGAAGGTGTTCCAGGTAAAAAAATCATAACTTCTTCCTACAGTATCCAAATTGAGTGGGACTGGTTTCATTGGATCATGGACAATATGCAGTATTTCCGGTGCGAGTTTCATAATTTATATCAATTATTTTGTGCGGGAACGCTATACAAGTGAGATCTACTGGAAAGGACATAAATCGGCAAGTTGTGGGGAAGTTACCGTAAATTCCACTTGGCACATCCAATTTTGATCAGACCTATGGAATTGTAGAGAAGAAACATCAGAGAACTACATAAAAGAAAGTTTCATACCCAGAAGAGCCGAAACTTGGGAGATACAATAGAAGAAATATTGTCTAGCAGAACTGCCTCAAAATCAAGGTTCAAAAGTGATACTTGGCCAACATGCCACCAAAAAAGGGAACTTCTACACCAAATAAGCCTATAGAAAATCCTACTTGGACTCTTGATGAAGGTGAAGAAATGCATAGGGACATAAATGAACTACAAAAGAAGATGGATTCAATGGAAGCTAAGTTGGATACTAAGATGGATTCAATGGAAGCTAAGCTGGATACTAAGATGGATTCAATGGAAGCTAAGTTGGATACTAATATGGATGGTTTAA
>JASDQU010270786.1:4564-15352 GCA_032191745.1 Picea mariana
TTGAAGGCAAGGGGGGGTGCAATTGTGTATTATATTGTTCAATGTATTAATTCCTATGCTCGCGTTCCCAGGTTGAAGGTGTTTTAGTTGTAGCCATTGTGTACTTGATCCCCTTTGAACCTGTATGTGCAAAATGCAACTCCCATGCTTCTGCCTCCGCTTTGATAAGTGATGATACGATTGATTGTCTGCGATGCGGTGAAAAATGTCCATATATATATGGACATTGCATTAATACTGTTATCCGAACCGTTGGCAGCACAACCGTGCATTGTACGGTTAGGCAGCCTTTGTTACAAAATGTGCTTCCTAAGTTGGCAGAGTTGTTGTATGAAACTTATTTACATAAAAAGGCAAGCACTGTGTACATGCTGCGGGAGCTTCGGATACATAGAAAATTCACCTTAAATGAGGACAATGCAATTTTGCATATCGACTGAAAAAGGAGATTTTTTCTTTTATATATATCAAACTTTGGCAGGAAAGGAAAATACCTCATGTGTCTCTGTGTATTTGTTCAACATCGAGATGAATGTTCATTGGACTTGGCTACCTGGGATTGCACGCACAAGATTAGCATGGAAAAAAACCCCACATATCCCATGGCCCCGGTTGTTTTCTACTGGCAACATATACCAGATGCAAGAGAAAACGAATGCGGCAACGTCTTTTCTTTGAATATCAAATTCTTTGGTGCAAAATCCGATGGGTTCTGCTCTATGGAACCTTCTAGGAACTTGCTTGCAGCCCATTTGAAGTTTGGTTGGTTCTTGGTTATGTGTTTTGTCTGTCAATTTGTATACCGCGTAACTCCAACTGTTCTTTGGAGGCCACGACACAATATAATTGAATTTTTTAGCCAGCTGGTCCGCAGATCCGTCTGATAGTTTCTATGGTGCTATCACGCAAATGTTCTATGTGGCTTGTTTTACCATATTTTCTTCATCGATGAACCTGGTCAAATTTTTGTTCTGGAATAATTTGAATTTAACGAATATATAGTGTGCGAAGTGCAATTGTGCTATCATATCAACAAGAGGCCCTTAAAATTCAAATTGGTCATTGTTTTGGCATTTTTTCTTATTCGATGAACTTGGTAAAATTGATGTCTTTGAATAATTTGAAATCAACGAATATATACTGTGCGGAGTGCAATTGTGCTATCATATGAACAAGAGGCCCTTTAAATTGAAATTGGTCCTTCTTATGCTTGTGGTGATAGAATTTAAAAAAAACTTTATTTTGTTTCCTTCATTTTTTTAAAAATAAGCGATTTAACATTCTTTACTAATTTAATGTAATTCACTTGTACAAAATCCATATTTAATATTAATAATTTAGTATTTGAAAATAATGTTTTTAGATAAAGTTAGATAGGATCACCATCCCTAAAGAATTGCAATCTTGAACCCGCCAGTCGTGGAGTCCTGTCGATTTCTATTTTGCAAAACTCTGAGTGTTGTTTGGAGGACACAGAACAATAAAAGTGCAATGTTGAGTGAAGCACCCACAAGTCCGCCTCTCAATTTGTATATTGCGGAACTCTGGGTACTATTTGTAGGAAATGGAACAAAAAAGGCTCAATTTTCATCCCGCCAGGCTAAGAACCCGCGATCCAAAAAGTGGCCAAGTATGGAATGAGGGATCTGCATGTGCTCTATAAAATCTCATATCCATACTTTATAAAAGTACATGTTTTCTATGTATTGCTCATTTGTCGGAATACTTTTATATCACTCGGTCAACCAGATTGTACAAACTTTCTTGTCTAATTAATTCTGCAATATCAATATTTAATATCAATAATTTACCTCGAGTCCATCTGTCAATTTGTATATCGCGGAACTCTGAGTGCTATTTGGAGGACACAGAACAATGAAAGTGAAATGTTGACGAACCAGGTCCAGTTGTCAATTTGTATATCACGGGATTGTGGGTGTTATTTGTAGAGCACAGAACAATAGAGGCCCAATTTTCAGCCCACCATCCCGAGAGCCCCCGATCCAAAAAAGTGGCTAAATATGGAATCACTAAGGAACAATAAAAGTGCAATGTTGAGAAAATCAACTCGCAAGTACGCTTGTCAATTTGTATATCACGGAAGTCTGGGTTCTATTTGTAGGACACAGAACACTAGAGGTTCAATTTTCAGCCCGCCAGGCCAAGAACTCATGATCCAAAAAGTGCCCAAGTATGGAATGAGGGATCCACATATTCTCAATAAAATCTGATGTTGAGTCAAGCAGCCCGCAAGTTCGCCTATCAATTTGTATATCACGGAAGTCTGGCTGTTATTTGTAGGACACGTAACAAAAAATGCTCAATTTTTAGCCCGCCAAGCCGAGAACCCGCGATCCAAAAAATGCCTAAGTATGGAATGAGGGATCTGCATATGCTTTATAAAATCTCATGTTGAGTCAAGCAGCTCACAAATGCACCTGTCAATTTGTATATCGCGGAAGTCTGGGCGCTATTTGCAGGACACAGAACAAAAAAGGCTCAATTTTTAGCCCGCTAGGCCGAGAACCCGCGATCCAAAAAGTGCCTAAGTATGGAATGAGGGATCCGCATATGCTATATAAAATCTCATGTCCATACTTTATAAAAGTACATGTTTACTATGTGTTGCTCATTTGTCAAATACTTTTATACCACTCGCCTGACCAGATTGTACAAACTTTCTCATCTAATTAAATTATACAATATCAATATTTAATATTAATAATTTACCTGGAGTCCATATGTCAATCTGTATATTGCGGAACTCCGAGTGTTATTTGGAGCACACAGAACAATGAAAGTGCAATGTTGACCAGCCAGCCCACAGGTTGGGTTGTGGATTTGTATATGGCGGAATTGTGGGTGATATTTGTAGAGCGCGGAACAATAGAGGCCCAATTTTTAGTCTGACAACCTGAGAGGCCCCAATCCAAAAAAGTGACTAAATATGGAATTAATACGGAATCGCTAGGGGACAATAAAAGTGCAATGCTGAGCCAACCAACCCACAAGTCCACCTGTTAATTTGTGTATTGCGAAAGTCTGGGTGCTATTTGTAGGACACAGAACAATAGAGGTTCAATTTTCAGCCTGCTAGGCCGAGAACCCACGATCCAAAAAGTGCCTAAGTATGGAATGAGGGATCCGCATATGCTCTATAAAATTTCATGTCCATACTTTATAAAAGTACATGTTTACTATGTATTGCTCGTTTGCCGGAAATTTTTTATATCGCTTGCCCAATTAGCTTGTACAAATTGTCGTCTAATTAAATTGTGCAATGTCAATATGTAATATTAATAATTTAGTGTTCAAAATAATGTTTTTAGATATGTTAGATAGTTGATAGGGATTGGCATTCGTAAACAATGGAAAACTTGAACCCAACAACTCTCGATTCCATCTGTCAATCTGTATATCACGAAACTCCAGGTGCTATTTGGAGAACACGTAACAATGAAATTGCAATGTTGAGCCAGGTAGCCCGCAGGTTTGCTTGTCAATTTGTATATGGCAGAATTGTGGGTGCTATTTGTAGAGCGTGGAACAACAGAGGCCCAATTTTCAGCCCACCAACCCGAGAGCCCCCTATCCAAAAAAGTGGCTTAATATGGAATGGTGGATCCGTACATGATCTATAAAAATTTCATGTCCATAGTTTATAAGAGTACATACTTAGTATGCATTACTTATTTTTCAGAAAACTTGTAGGTGTGGAAGCTGGCAGATTCATGACATCAGATTTCACTTACTTTTATATCACCAGGTCAACTAACCGCTTCGCCGTTTGATATTGTAATAAACAAATATAAATTGGCCCAAGTCCAATTATGCTATGACATGAATACGAGTCCCTTAAATTTCAAATAGCTGGCAAGTCTGCTTGTCAATTTGTATATCGCGGAAATGTGGGTGCTATTTGTAGGACACGGAACAACAGAGGGCCAATTTTGAACCCGTCAGCCCGAGAAGCCACCATCCAAATACTGACTAAGTATCGAATGAGGGATCCGTACATGCTCTATAAAATGTCATGTCCATAGTTTTGAGAAGCACATCTTTACTATGTACTACTTGTTTCCTCTTAATCCTATTTAGAAGACAGGGAACAATAGAACTGCAATGTTGAGAGACCCAGTCCGCAGCTTCGGCAGTCAATTTGTATATCGCGTGACTCTGGGTTTTATTTGTAGGACACGTATCAAAAGAGGCCCAGCTTTGACCCTAGCAGATCGAGAACCTGCAATCGAAAAAGTAGCAAAGTATGAAATGCGGGATTCGTACAACCTCTAAAAGAACCTTGTGTCCATACCTTGTAAGAGTTCATACTTAGGGATTCACGAGTTGAATTCCAATTGTGTTATTACATCAACAGGAGGCCCTTAAAATTGAAATATTCCACAAATGGGCTTGTCAATTTGTATATCGTGGAACTGTGAGTGGTATTTGTAGGACAGGGAACAACGAAGCCCCACTTCCGTGATTTACAAATTTGCAGTTTTCATTAACACTCTGCAATATTTTAATGTTTAAAAAAAAAGAGTTTCCAGGGAGTAATTATATGTATATGTAAATATAATTTTTAAATATGATGTTTTTATTTTTATCATATACTTTCGATTTCTGTTTGGTTGGTCCTTTTAGAAATTCTGCGACATATAAATTGACGACCGATATCTGTCACTGAGATGCAATATGACCATCGACCCTTCACGTCTCCTGGGTATATCTTCTGCCATTTTTCTTTTGTAACCCACCCATCTGCTTTCATACTTAGGTATTTGTTGGAATCAGTTTTGCCATCACCACTGCCTTCGTACTTGTTTCCAGATGTGCAATAATTAAGCTTTAATGGTAGTAGTCATCTTGCAGGAACCGTTAACATTGTCATTAATGTCTGAAAATTCGGAGAAGATTTGTCATTGCTACGAATTAAACTAAGATTTGCGTAGAAATATGTTATACTTTCCAAGTATTCATTTCAAAGACGATGCAATATTTGTTTTAATCTCTCTTTGTCGTCACCACCACCTTCACACTTTTTTCTAATTGTGCAATTAGTGATCTGTGATGGTGACAAATCATTCTGCATGAACCTTGGAGCTTGTCATTGATCATCGAAAGGCTCGAGGAGATATTCCATTGATATGCATTAAACCATAATTTGCGGAGGGTTATATTATACCTCCTCGTTTTTCATTTCAAACATTGTCTCTAGCAAATGAAAATTCTTAATATCGTGTCGCAACATTTTTGTCTAGACACAGTAAACACATTGGGTCATAATGGCTAGAGGTTCCACTATTCCAAGGCATATTCTTACTATTCATATCCCTCCACCCAAGAGAAAAAAAGGAGATGGTCCCTTGGTACACCGAGAGATATATTTCAAGCCAAAAAATTCCAAGGCAACACTGCCTGCTCACAGAACCTACCCACTTGAATTCATGGCTGTCGCAGAAGTTGATGTCATGAATTTCGAATCGGAAGAAGATGATCTGATGGGCGATGATACGGCAATGCATGATGGCAATGTAGAGAATCTTCTCGCTCTTGCGCCCAAATTGAAATCAACAATAACGGACGGAACTTCCCGGTTCGATGATGGCAGTCCTGACAACACCAAAAGGAGTTTCAGAAAAGAAACCGATGGTAAACGCAATAGCCACTTTGTAGGGCAAAAGTAGGAATTCCAGAGTTCGAAATTAGTTCGTTCTGGGTGGAATACTTTTACTGTAAAGCAATGATATGTTGATGATCCCAGAGATATATTTCAAGCCAAAAAATTATTGATTGACATCTTCGGGAATCAGGTCCAAAAATCTCGCAGCTGTAAGGCATTTTTCTGCTAGTCATCTCCTTCCACCCAGAATGGACTAATTTGGCCCTCTAGAATTGCACGTGCAACCTATGCTCCTGAATTTTTTTGGACTTTGTAGAGGTGGTATTAGCTAAGGGATATTCCATTTTCCCTGCAATGTTTTTCATCTTCTTCCTCACCATAAGCTTCTAAAAACTATCAATTTCAACACGGGATGATTCATCGAGGATAAAACTGCAAAGATCTTGCATACTGCGGATGCCATGCATGTGTTTGTCGCAGATACGTTCAATGTTTTGGCCCGAAGAACTGGGTCCAATTTCTAAGGATAGATGTACAATACTCTGTGTTTTTCTTATTTTTTTAAATGGATTTTCTATTAAGAACTATTTGCCTTCGACTCTTCGTTGCTGCTTCTTTTCTGGATTTAACACATGTTCTCATTGGCATGGTTCAGTGCTCTCGTACTTCTTAGATATTGTGTTTACTTGGGTTATTTTTTTCTAAAATGGAACATCTAACAATTATATGACAATGAACTATGTCAATCCACCAGCCTTTTATGCAAACAAAAAAATGGATTGCACAGTTTCAAACCAACGTTCAATTCTATTCGCATGCAGATAGAACATAGCAATACCAATGCAGAATGTTGCAGCGAAATCATTATTCTTGTTTCTAGACATTCAATTATTAAGTTTTAATGCTAACAAACCATAATGCAAGAAGTTTAATAGTTGATTTAATATGTTGTAGTCATGGAAGAATGTATCAAGAACACAGTTACACCCACATGTTCCAATAAAATCTAATATTTAACAAAGCATTTGATGGAAATTAGTAGAGAATGAAGTTTAGTAGTTAACTTAATAGTTTACAGCCATGGAAGAATGTATGAAGAACATGTTTAAATGCACACGTTGCAATAAAATCTAATATTCAACAATGCATTTGCTGACAATTAGTAGAAAATGATGGTTTTGCAACAATGGCTCTTCTTTGAAACCAATGCGCTTATGAAAATTGTCTTCTAGCTTTTTATTTTCCCACTCTTTTATTCCCTTCAGTTTCTCTTCCTGGTTACTTAATCGTTTTTTTCTCGAAAATGCCTTGTTGCGCAGCTTGGCAGATTGACGCGTTTCCAACGATTGCTTCCCCTTTCTTTAAGTTGTCCCTCTATTGTTTTGTGTCCTACAACTGACACCCAGAGTTCCACGATATACAAATTGACAGGCAGACTTGCCCGCTAGGTGGGTCGAAATTTCACTTCTACTTTTCCATGACCTCCAAACAACATTCGGAGCTCCGCGATATAAAAATTGACAGACGGTCTCCAGAGTTGGCAGGCTCAAGATCGCCTTTCTTTATTGATGGAAAAGTGTTAAAACGAGCCATACCACATTTGTGGCACAGAAGTTATATTAAAGGGCAAAGTATTTCCTCTATACTTTCGTGTCCTGCAAACACCACCCACAGTTCCGCACTATACAAATTGACAGTCGGACTTTCCCTCTTCCGTGGTATACATTTTGCACTGAAAACTTCCGAGAAATACAATTTAACCGTCGGGTCCTCGCATATTTTGTGGAACTATTGTCACCCCATTTTGAAGCCTGTATGTTCGCTTTCCATACTTTTCCATTTCTTCAAATTTCTTTGTCGGATTGTCAGTTTGGCAGGTTGAAGAAATATTCAGTTCGTAGTCATTGTTTCTTGTGCTCGCGCCCCTTTGCAATTAGCAGTTGCCAATTATATATAAGATCTTATTGCTACACATGCAATTAGCAATTTCCCTATTCCATACTTAGCCACTTTGCCGGAATTCCACAAATATACAAACTGGCCGCTAAACTGCCCCATCATGATCTCTTCCGTTTTACACATTTTGCACTCAAGAATTCCGATACATGAAATTTGATCGTGCAACACTTGGTTGTCCTGAGTATCCCCGTAATCCTTTTTTGAATTCCATCCGATCACTTTTTAGAGCTTTCCATTCTTTCCTTGCTCTCCGCCATCTTCGTCACCTTCGCACTTGTCTATAATAAAAGAAAAAAAAAGTTATATATATATACATATCTTGTTTCTAAATATGGAATTACTGGCATTTAATTCTAATAGGTGATCATGCAGAAACCGTATAAATTGTCATTGATGGGCGAAAGGCTCAAGGAGATCTCGTATTGATGCACATTAAACCAAATTTGCGGGGGGATTATACCATCCCTTCCGACTGTGGATTTCAAAATCATGAAATCCCGTTCGCACGTCGTGGCCTTCGCACGTTCACGAAACCTCCAATCCTTAATTACTCTTCGTCGTACCCACCACCTTCGCATTTATAAATATGCAATAAATAAGCTTTACTGCTAACAATTCATCATGCACCACCCATACAGATTTTCATTACTCAGCGAAAGGCTCGAGGAGCTTTCCCATTCATAAGCATTTAACCAAGATTTAGCGAAGAGTTACATTATCGACTCTGACTGTTCATTTAAACCATCATCTGCAACACACCAACATTCTCATAAAGCTATGGCATCAACTCGACAATAGTTCTGTGGAGATACACTCAACATATTCAGGTGTGAGGACCAGAACTTCCAATGGTCCAGGGCATATTCTTATTACTCAACCTCTACTGTAGAGAACCAAGTAATTTGGACCTCCAAGATTGCTCGTGCATGTTGTGTCCTTGAGGATTTTGACTATAAGGACCTGGTCTCTTGGTGCGCGGATAAATTTATTTCAGAGAAAATAATTATTCCACTGCAGGACCGCTCTTCTATTTCTTTGTCACCTCAGGTCTTCCGCCAGATGATAAAATTGTCGGAGCCAACATTGACGTTCAGAGGAGAAGATTGCAAACAGTTCCTAGCAAAGCATAATAATGGATTGGACCTCTTGCCCCATTTTTTGGAAAACCCACTTCTAGTTTCTGAAGATATTACAAGCATGCATGTTAGTTCCTTTAGAAATCCATTTCGCGAAATTGCTTGGTTGTTTACAAGAATAACCGGACAAGAGTCCACAACAATTGTTTCCTGCATGGCTCTTTATATTTTGTATTTCACAGTCAACGAACAAGCCATTTTTTATTGGGGCAGGTTAATTTCCCATGAAATCTGTTCCGAATTGTCAAGCTACAAAAGGGAAAAGAAATTTTATATGTCGTCCTATTTAGTTTTTGCAATAGCGCATTCCTGTTGGTTTCCGCAACTGTCTCTGTCCAAGAATGTCAACTGCGAATTGCAGCCAGTAACATTCTGGTACCAGGCCTTGTGGAAGCACAAGGCTTCCCACTGTTTTTATGAGGTTTTTAATGGCTTCCTATCTGTTTTCAAAGTTTTGTTGTTAGGAGAAGATACTCCCCGCATATCTGAACAGGCAACTAGCTTTTTGGACAAGAAGAGGACACTCGAACTTTTGGATAATTACACTGTGATAAGAATTTTTGGCTCCACGGAACAACCCGCTCTCCTTCCATGTCACATTACGAACATAATGTTTTTTGCAGAAGTAGCACGTCAATACAGCTACTGGTTCCATCTGTTCCAAAAGAAGAAGAAAAAAAGCAGTTCATTCCTCTGCCTTGGAAAGTAGGGGAGTTCGTGTGGAAAAACGTCAACAAAATTGATGATTTCGCAACACATTCTAGCATCTCCAACCTGAGATATGCTGAAATCATAAGAGGGTTTGACACCTGTAATATTTTTTGACAACATTTACAAACACTTGGCCTCGATGATTGTTTTTTAAATAAACACCTGCCCAAAAACAGAGACAATGGCAACAATGTTCCTGCCTCTGATGTCGGCGACGTGGACACACTGCAACGCTGCACTAAATTATACAAGCAACAGGGGAAAGGCCCCGGTGAGAAGAGTGTTCAATCCGCAAATATCACTCCAAAAAGTACGACATCCCGGAGCATCGCTCCAACAACCCACCACAACAACAAAGAAACTCAGAGTTCTTCAAACAGAGGAGAAGATAATGACCCTCCTCATTCTAAAATTGATAGTTCTCACAAGCTTCCACTAGAGATGAAGAGAAAATAAATTTGGGGCAGGTGGAAGAGCCGAAAATTCAAAGTGAGAACATGGAACTTGACACTGATCTGGATAGCATGATCCGCTTCCTTGATCAGCCCAAAGATGCCATTCACCATAGCCATCCAATGGACATATCCGTTAGCGAAAATTTTGATGAAGATGAATCCTTCGTGTTCCAGAGTGTTGTTTTTGATAGCCAGTCCAAAAAATTGATAATTGAGAAAAAAAATGTTAAAAATAAGAAAGACAAATCTCGTTCAGAGGTTCATGTTGCCAACATGCAACCGTCCCAAATCTATCAACTTCACACCGCGAGCAAAGAAGCACTTCATGATTCCATTGGAAGAATGGAGACCGAGAATGCCAGACTGAAGAACAAGGTCAAGGAATTTGTTAAGGTCCTAACCCACACATAGGTAGATCAATGTATTCGGATGTAATAAAGGTCAATATTAATAAGGCCTTTCAATAAAATAGAATAAGGCGGATGTAAGAAGACCTAATAGAAGCTTCCGCTTCTAGAAGGATCTTCCTCTAGATGCTTCTCTTAATAGACATATTTTGTATAAATAAGGGGGCGAGGGTATGAGAACCCTAGCTTGGATATTATTGTAACAGAGCGCTGCTCAACTGGAGTTTTCCCCCTCGAAGAGGCCTGTGAACATTTCTTTCTGAATCAAAGTGATTTTTCTATTGCTATTTCGTATATCATTCCTATGTATTGTGAAGATTATGCTGGATATTTTACTGTTATTCTGCCATTTCTATCATTTTATTTCTGTTCTACATATTTTATATATCTAGTATCTTGCAAGTGGTATCAGAGCACTTTTCTTGGCAGAAATTGTGGGTATTTTTTTTCCAGGGTAGAGATGTATTCCGACGTCTTTAAGCCACAGAGATCTATCG
>JASDQU010270787.1:5063-15334 GCA_032191745.1 Picea mariana
TTAATAATTTAATTTATTAAATACTTATGTATGGGGGGGGAGAAAAATTAAATAAGAGGATAATACATTAAATATAGGGATAAGATATTAATGAAGAGGATAAGATATTAATGAAGGGGATAAGATATTAATGAAGGGGATAAGATAATAAAGGGGGAGATAAGAAAATTAATGAGGGGGGGAGGAGATTTGATGAAGGGGGATATGACGGGGAGGAGTCTTACGGGGGAGGATCATTATGTTTGGGGGGATAATTCTGGGGCATACATTTTTCTGTGATTTTGGGGCTGTGGGATATTTTTCTAGTGGGAGGAGTTTGATTTTGGTTGTTTTTGGTGAATCAGAAGTAGGGGGCACTGGGTTGCTAGGGGTTTTGGGCACGATGGCCAGGATTCCTTTCGGTTTCCTGGAGCTGGGGAGCTAGACAGGATGCTCCTAGCTGACTGGGAGGTTAGTCAGTTTGGGCAGAGTTGGGTCAATGCATTAGGCTGGGCAAGGCAGTAGGCAAGGCAGCAGGGGAAGGACAACCATATCAGCGGAAATTAGCATCAGAAGCAGGTAATTTATTTATGAAATTGCTAAGTTATTTTCATGTTGTAGTTAAATTTTAAATTCTGTCGAATATTATATGCTCATATGATGGCAAATGAATTATTTATGTATGAGAAAGAATTATATGTTTAAATTGTATTAAATTTATAATTTAATTTAGTATAGTCACTACACTAACCCAATTTCAAAGTAGAAAACCATCTAACCTTTCAAATTTATGTTATCCATAATCAATTGCATTTTCTAGTAAGTAGTATCATGTACTTACATTAATACAAATTATTATTAAAAAAATTCTTTATACGGACATTGTAACTTTCATATTATTGAAATATGTCTTCTCTTCTATTTGTAATGTATTTTTTTTAAGTTTTAACTTCACAAATCAAACTCTCGAGATTTACCAAAGGCCAAATAAACTCTTACACTTCATCCTCGTTCTCCAAGTTGACCCTAGTAAATTTGTTCTCACCTAAAAATCATGATAATAAACAAAACATTAGAAGAAAACTATACAAGAAATACAAGGGGTGAAATAAAAGGAGGTGGGTCAAGGGTGAGTTATAATAATATGGGTTTATAGTACTGCTAAAGAATGCTAACGAAATTTTAATTCTTGCTACATCTATATTGTGTGAGAAATTTTATAATGATGGGATCTTTCTTTGAAAAACAATAAAATTTGGGAGTTATCCATACTCGTGATTGCAGTTATAATTGAGCGATTTTGGTTAGAAGAAGAATGCACTTGCTAATTTAAAAGTGGCATAGTTCTTAATCATGAATCTGTTTATTGGATTATTTCCATTTACATTATTTTCTTTATATCTTGAAAATAACATATTGGATGTGTGTAATGTTCATGTTAGTTTCATCCACATCTGGAATAAGCAATTTTTGTAGATTCAAGTCAATAGGGGAATTTATTTATTTATCCTATGGGACCCCCATGGAACAATTTTAACTATTCTCCCTAATGATGCATGGCCATTGTATCCATGAGATGAGCACCTTCCTAGCCTTTATAGCCTCATCTTAACATTAACTTACAATGTTTCTTTATTCCTAAATGTCCTAAAGTATGATTTAGAATTTGAACTGTAATTGAACAATCTCTCGAATATGAAAAGTTTTATCCGTGTTGGAAAAACATTTTGAATTGTGAGAAATTTCTTCTACATGTAGGCTATGAACTTATACATGCAAGGAAAATTATTCAAATTATTTGAAATTAAGATGTAACAGAAATGACAGGGAAAAAATCAGAGTAAACTAGTGAAATAAAGAAATGGATAGATAACACACAAGAATATTTCAATAGTATCACAACATCAATAAAGATGGACTAAAAATAAACAGGAATGGCCGAATAGTACGGAGAGATAGACCCATGGTATACATATCACACACCATGCCATAGGCTATTGTTACAAAGGGTTTACCAAAATGCAAGAGATAAGGGCATAGATTGAGCATGMGAATGGACACCAATTAATATGAACCAAACAAAACACCGAGAAGATGGATTATTCAAGAAGCTTCTATAAAAATTTCACAAAGAGAAACTWTCAAAACTAATATGATTAATATTGTTTGTTGTAGTTAAATTAACTAGTCATGTCAGTACCCAAGGTGTAGGAGAGTYTGTGACAGAGTGTGTTGTTAAGGCACTTTGTGATGTTAAAGTCACTGGTTCGAAACCTGCAGGGAAAAAAAATCCAACCATGTTAAGGGTTGGTGTGGCTCAGGTTGGGTGCAATCCTCGAGTGATTTTGATGGCTTAGATGCCCTTGAGTTGTTTTTTCTCAAGCCACAAGCTAGTCTCGTAGGTCACAGACAAACTAGCAAACAAAAAATAAAAGTAACTAGTCATGTCTTATGTGAATAGTTATGAGAAGAAAAAGTTAGATTCATCAGAAATAATTATACCTTTGTATCAAAAACAATAAAAAATACAGATACTAATGAATATGAGTGAGAKAAACACTAAGAAGTTAGAAAAAGTAGTTGTCTATATGGTTTTGAAAGAACTTAATTACTAGTATCTTTAAATCAGTTTGTGCATAGCTTGAATTATGTGTGCAGTAAAATTGKTAATGACATACTTTGTTACATATATTATTAAACATATATCCATATGTTTATCAAGCTTGTTCCTCATCTTTGAATTCAAAAATGACAACACACTAAACATTCTCTCACCCTCCATTGATCCCAAAATCATGGTTTGACACAAATATGCTAATTTGAAATATTTTGATATATTTTTCTATAAGCATTGGCTAGCACCTAAAACAGTCCATAATCTTGTTATTGCAATATATTCTAGACGATTATCCAAAACACGAAATTGCTTCCACATTGTTTCAGCGAAGCATGTTCCTTGTTGAAACAATTTTGATTTGTCTAAAATACCTTAAACTTGTTCTCTGTCTATCTCGACCTTCTTGCAAAAGTGGTGCACTGAAGTATTTAATTTTTCCACTTTGTTGTGTTTTAAAATAGTTTGACATTTTATTTTGTTCCAATATTGAGGGTACATCACAAACATGGCCTCCAACAATTCATCTCAAGGAAATCATTCTCTTATCTCCAATGTTAGTGATTTTGCAATTTCTATCAAGTTGTGTCTAACTTAAATCACAACATTATTGAATAGGTCTATTGACACAAGCCACTCTTTGGCAGTTCATCTTGTCTTACCAATATAATGAAAAGGATCCATATAGTACCCACACACTTCCACACATAGTATCCCTTTTTCATCAAACTTCAAAACATTTACAGTATTTTCTATATCAATGATCGTAGTCCAATTTGTAAATTATGGACCTACAAAAGGCTCTAGCATCGTATACAAATTATCCAATGAAACATGCAAATTTTCACGCATTTATGTATTCTGCAATATACATTGTGCAACTTTGAGACATTTTCACAAGTACATTCATTTCATCTAGCATATGAAGAATTCCAACCAATGTTAATAATGTCTCTATGTCGGTTAGTCAAAAGAGAAAATCTTGAACTCTATCTACATTGAAGCGATGTTCATATATTACCCCTACCAAGGAATGGTACTCGCTAAATAGTATTTGAGTTGGTCCATTCAATTAGATCTATCTTGTATCAACATCTTTTAATATCATGTTTCCATTTGTAACACCCTTAAAAAAAAAAAACTTTAAAAATCATTTGGGACTACGACAAAAGTATGCATTAGCCTCCCATACAATATCTTCAACTTTTGAAACCGATGGGAACTTGCTTACTATTTTAAATGCAAGATTCATCCTATGATCCATACAATGAATATTTAACATATACGGTGAAGTTGATAGTTGTAGTCTAACACAAAGGTCATTCATCTTTCATTGTATTACTGATGCTCCATCTACTCCAACACATATCAACTTTTTTTTTATCATTAAATGTTCCATACAACTATTTTCCTTCAAACTATTAATAACAAGTTCCTAAATGTTTTCAGTTGTAGAATTCTCCCTCATTTTATGAATCTTAAGTAGATAAGAATTCATAATATGGCCATTAACCATATAAATACATGTGCAGATCCATGAATATTATCAATAATTGTAACCTCATCCAAAGACAATGACAAAAACCTATCATTTGCAATATTTTCTTTCATATTATCATTTTCTACTTGAGCGAGATATGTTTCCCATTCCCAACCACTCGTTAAGGATTGATGACAAGTTTGACACTTGAAGAAAATATAGATATTTCATGTAATCCGAATAATATGTCATATGATGGCCTTTAGATAAGTTGTGAAATACAATGCTTAATTGAATTGTCTTGTATAAAAAATTTATTTTCATCATTTTTCTGAATAGAGATGTGATGGTTCCTCCACTTGCCTCTAGTTTTTCCTTACTAATTAAATATTTATTATATTCATCTGCATATTTAAAATGTTAACATTCCTCAAAACATTTCTATCTAACAATAGATTTATCCTTGTCATCTACAATTTTCATTTAATACACCTTCCCTTCATGTTTCTCTATTGTATCTAACTTCATCTGAAAAGTCATTGGCATGCCAAGTTTCCAATTACACATATTGCATCTAACTTGTGGTTTCTCTTTCTCAATTTTTGGAGGTATTGGTTCAATAAATGAAAATTTTGAGACCCAATGTGGTTTGAATTCTTTCCCTATGTCCCATTGGCCTTTTTGTATTGAAACTTGTATGAGAAATAATATAAAATTAGTAAAATTCCTACCAAGTACAAAATATTTTTATGTATTTATATTCATTATCTTTTTTATGAAATCGAATTCTCTGAGAAAAAATACACCAAAAAAGGAAAACCACCAAATGCTTACATGAATTCCAGAAAATAAATTAAGGTGTAGAATAAGAAAATACAACATAAACGCATGCAAAAATAGATGCTTACCACTTCCTACAATGGAAATGGAAATATCAATACAATGAAGATGACATGACTTGAAATAATACAAAGAACATGAGGGGAGATCATCCTGGCCTACTTAGGTAGCACCAAGATAGTTCTATTCTAAGGTGGGGAGGACATAACACCCCACTTCAACAATTAGTGTGATTTTTCTATTTTCAGTTTTTGCACTACTAACTATGATATTATAGCCTATAGGTGATTATTCACTTTTGTTATTATAATTTGATATACATGTATTTACAAGATTTGGTACTGGAAATGGTGTGGGTTTCAAATGCACCCATGGTAACTACCTTGGACATAATTTTGTAGAGACACGATTGTTTTATCCTATGGATGAGGCTTTCAATATCCCATAGTGTTGTACGATTACATGTGTGATTTTGTATAATAAGTTCGATTCTTTTTCTTACACATTGGTCTCAATTTGTGATTGTCATGTTTTGTCTCCCTTGCACTTAGTGTTACTAGACTCTTCTCAATTTGAGTAGACTCCTAAGTTTGACTCTATTCTTAGTGGAAACTAAGTCCACACTCACCCCTAAGTCATACTCTTGATTTTGACTCACAAGTATAGCTTGGACTTATAATTCAAAGGCAAGTTAGATTGACTATATTGACTCGACCAATCTGACTCACAAGTCTCGCGAGTCAAACTAGAGTCGTATTTCTATAACAGTCATAGAAAAACAAAAAATGAACTCATTTTGCTTGTTTTTCTAACCCAATTTCAAAGTAGAAAACAATCTAACCTTTCAACTTTTCGTTATCCATAATCAATGGAATTTTCTAGTAAGTAGTATCATGTACTTACTTTGATACAAAATATTCTTAAAATTTTGCAATATATGGACATTGTAATTTTCATATTATTGAAATATGTCCTCTCTTATATTTCTTAGTGTATTTTTTTTATTTTTTAACTTCACAAATGAAACTCTTGAGATTCACCCGAGGCCAAATCAACTCTTACACTTCATCCTCATTCTCCAAGTCATCTCTGGTAACTTTTTTCTCACCTAACAATCATGATAATAAACAAAACATTGAAAAAAAACTATACAAGAGAACCAAAGGGTGAAATAAAAGGAGGTAGGTCAAGCGTGAGTTATAACTAATATGGGTTTATAGTAATGCTAAATAATGTTAACAGAATTTTAATTCTTACTACTTCCATACTTTGTGAGAACTTTTATAATGATGGGATTTTTCTTTGCAAAACAAAAAAATTTGGGAGTTATCCGTACTCTTGATAGCAGTTATAAATGAGTGATTTTGGTTAGAAGAAAAATGCACTTGCTAATTTAAAAGTGTCATAGTTCTTAACCATGAATCTATTAACTGGATTATTGTCACTTACATTATTTTCTTTATATATATCTTGACAATAACATATTGGATGTGTGATTAATGTTCAGTTTTGTCCACATCTGGAATAATCAATTTCTGTAGATTCAAGTTAGTAGGGGCATTTATTTATTCAAAAGAAACTTTTTGTATTACTGGATGACCCAAAAAATTATTACCATGGTATATCAGACATGGTACCACAACAAACAGATGCAATAGACATCTAAAACCTATGGTAAGGTCAAGCCCTCAAAGTCAAATATAAAGAAACTGAAATTCTTGTATTTTGAAGTCACTTGAAAAACCCATAGAATCAATTCTAGAAATGCCACATAGTTTACTAGGTAGTAGGAATCAGGATGTAGTGATGGTCCATCTCCTTCCATAACGTATAGAAACGTACAGAGTCTCAAGGAATTGGTTTTTACTTTCAAAAACAAAATAAAATAGGGCATATTTGTTTGAGTTGAGTGGCATAAGGAGGGTGCTACATGTTCCATGAATAAGGGTCATTGAACCATACCTCATACATCATAAATGCAAATTCCAAACTTCAACCCGGGTATGATAACAGACTTCTCACTCTGTTATTTGTTTTATTTTCTATAAGAATTAACCTTGAAAGTCATATCAAGAGTCTCGGGCCTTTGAAAGACAAGGTTTCCACTCTTGTGACTTTTTGAAAGCCGTATCAGAAGTCTTGGGCCTTTGAAAGACAAGGTTTCCACTTTTGTGACTTTCCAAGTTTTAACTAGTTATTGCCTAAGTAGTCGGCCAGGAGCTTATTCGACATTCTTTCACTCTGGTGAAAAGAACTAGAATTAAACACCCTATTTTTCTGTGCAGTAATATTTATTACTTTCATCATGGATCAATCTGTGTTTTTTCGTAACAATCAGAATGTTGAAGATCTTAGTACTTCAAGTTCAGAATCTCCAATCTGTCTCATGATTCACTATATACCTACTATAGAGACATTAGATCCCTGACTCCAAGACATTTACAAAGGAATGAGACCACCAGGGACCCCGAGATATGGCCGAGGATATATCGAACAATTTGATCAGATCATACCTGATTGTCGATTTAATAATCCTCTGCCTCCATCCATGCAAAGGCCATCTATTGAAGAAATTCATAAATTTCATTCTGTTATGATGGGATGTTCTAAGAACACCATTGAAGAAGCATGGATCAAGAAAATGCTTAACTGGGATTTGGTCACCCATCCTAAATCATCTGAATTTAATCTTTCCACTTCAGACGAAGAAAAGTCTAGTTTGTCACAAGACTGGCAAACATATATTTTAGAAAATGACATCTGGATTTATTTTTATGAATAGAAGAGAAAATCCCAAAATCCTACAGTCCAGATGATGGAAGGAGGGAAAGAAATATCTGCCCGTCATGAATGGAAAAACCTGGAAGGAAAAACTGTCGAATCCACATCAACTTTTCCACCTTTAAAAGGTATCATTCTTGAAGACAGTAATAGACAAGTCAAAGCTATACCTCTAATGTTAGCTGATGAAGCCACCCAACTCTCGGATATAGAAAAAAGAGTCCAATCCATATCAAAACAAGTAAATTGAACAAATACTGCTCTTAGAGGTATGGCCACACACACATTTGTTACCAATGATTATGCCAAAAAAGGGCATATTAGAGAACTACAGGTCTCTACAAACACAATAGCTCAATCTGTAAATTAGATGAATGACAGAGTTGCAGACATTTATGATCGAGTTGGGAAAACTCAAAACATAGTGATGCAGAAACTGAGGATTCTGCAAAAAATCATGAAGAATTGATGGAAGGATTGGGAGAATCCTTCTCAATCATGGGAAAAACTTTGTTAGAGATCAAACAAAAGGACACTACTCCTGACAAACCAATTCACCAATATTTTATTCTCCCTCACTCTCCAATTTCTATTGTTTCCCCTGTATATAAGCCCGAAGAAAAGTCAAACGAGAAGAAATTCCCAGTCCATTTTTCCAAAAGAAGAACCAAGTCCCTTTTCCTCTTCCACAAACCCTAATATGTCTCTAGTTTCTGTCCAAAGACCTTCATATGAAAATATCCCACACCACATGAACAGACCACCTGCACCTGATCTTCTAGGTAAAGGAAAGATGCCTGAAGCCCAAACATTTGCAGAAGATTGGTTCCCTGAATGGAACATAGATGTTCTATCAGTAGGACAAGTCTGACAACTATTGGACAGAATGTATGTCTCCTATAAAATTATGTGCATGAAAGGCAAAAGTGAGATAGAAGCATGCAAATCTTTAATCCAATGCTTCATAGGAACATTAAGCAAATGGTGGGAAGTCATCTCCTCACCTATTATGATAACAAAAATGGAAGCAGAGGTATTAAGGGATGAACAAGGAGATGTTCTCTACCATCTAAATGGAACTCCTCAGAATAATATGATAGGAGCTCTCACCACACTAATTCTGGAGCATTGGTGTGGTACTGAAAAAGAATTAGCTGACAAACACGAAATGATATTGATGAATGTCAAATGTAGAAAAATGTTAGAATATGAAGAATTCCACAAAGAATGGACGCAAAGAATATTTGAAGTAAAAGACAGCCAAAATCTTTTATGGAAGCAAGTCTACCTTGCATCTATCCCAAGTAAGTTTGTAGAATATCTCAAAATGCAAGAGGTATTCAAATTACCCTATGAGATGTATATCTGGGGATAAATTTATTCTCTCATCACTAAAGCCCTAATTGGACTATGTATAAACATGAAAGTCCATAAGTCTATCCAAAAATTGTCTCACCTACCAGATAACAAATCTATTTGTGATAAATATGGCCTATATCTCACAGATCCCACCAAAAGAAGGAAAAATAAATTTAGGGCATTCAAAGAGTAGAAACCTTCAAACAGAGGCAAATATAGACAAAACACTCACTATTATGAGCCTCGAGACATTAAGCTAAAAACACATTCCATCCAAGCAAGGCAACAAGTGCAATGTTGGCTTGGTGGTAAAACTGGACACATAGCAAGTTCTTGTCCAGAGGGAAAAAATTTAAGAATATCTAAAGGAAAATTTTCAGAACAAAGGGCCAAAGAAGCACATCAAAAAGCTAGTACAGAAACAACACAAAAACTAGCACATAGGGTTCACTGTAACAGATGTGGAGCAAATGGCCACTTAACAAATCAATGCCCACATCATCTTTTTGTCAAAAGACAAGAAGTCCATCTACTTCATGAAGTATGTTGTTTTGAATCCACAGAGACTTCAGAATTTGAATTTAGCTCAGCTGATGAAGAAATTCTTCTAAATTATCAGTGTAAGTGTAATATCAAATCCAAATTTTTGTTCTTGCAAAGATTCTTTTGAATCGGATTTTGTATCCATCCCTTGAAGGCACGGAGAAAAAATAAAGACATGCATCTACCATAGCACTGGAGATCAAGATGCCCAAATGCTAGCTCAAATAAAAGCCTTGCCAGAAGGGGATATGAAAAAATATTTACTTGAATCCTTTTTGAAAACTATGACAGCAAGACAGAAGCAAAGCAATCCAGAATATTCTCACAAAGAAGGGATTAAGACGTTATTTCTAGAGGCTTCATTTGAAAGAAATACCAAGTCTTTCATTAAGCACAACAAGGAAACCAAGTTGCATCATCCTTCACTCACAGACCTGGCAAAAGAAGTATTTTATCTAAAGAAGGTGTTGGACAACTGAGAGGGGGGGTGAATCAGTTGTTACTGTGCTTAAACAATTATGCTTCTTTTAAAATCTTTACAAGTCACTTAATGATGATCACAATAATGTAGAGAAATAAACAATGGCACATTCAGCATCAGTCACATATATGAAAAACACAGAGATAGATATTTCCCGAGGAAACCCATACAGGGTAAAAACCTCTTTTTCTTTA
>JASDQU010270795.1:834-10935 GCA_032191745.1 Picea mariana
CCAACCCAAACCACACTCACTGAGCTTCAGTGCTTCTTGGGCCTTGCCAATTTCTACCGCAAGTTCGTGCTGGGATTCTCCCATATTGCATGGGCCCTCAACCAAATAAATAGGGGTGGTGGTAAGGCTAAATTTGTGTGGGGTCAATCCCAACAACAAGCATTTGATGATTTGAAGTAGCGTTTGTGCTCATCCCTAGTACTTTCACTACCAGATTACGATGTGGGTGTCATTCTAACTCAACACGGCCACCTCGTGGCCTATCATAGTGAGACACTGTCAGATACTGTCCGTAAGTACCCTACTTACTACAAAGAAATTTACTCCATTGTGCAATCCCACCTCCAGTGGAGACATTACATTCTTAGGAAGGAGACAGTCATCCACACTAACCATAAGCCACTGCAATTCATGCAGACACAAGGAAAATTGCAGAATGACCTCCATCAAAAGTGGTCCACATACTTGCAGCAATTCCACCTCAACATCAAGTATAAAACAGGAAGCACCAATCGTGTCACTGATTTCCTCAGAAATCTTCCAGTTGCGACACTCACCATGGTGCTAGACTCTTGCAGCCATGAGACCACTAGATGGCCCCAACTCTATGAGACAGACCCTGACTTTGCCACCACCTACCAAATGTTGGGTACAAACGCATTTGTCAATAACTTCCATCTTCAGGATGGGTTGTTGTGTCATCTGGGCCATATCTTTGTTCCATCAAGTGAGCGAGCGAAGCTGATCTGGGAAGCCCACTACAGTCGGTTGGTAGGACACTTCGATTTCAAAAAGACAGTGGCAATTCTACATAAACATTTCTACTGGATGAAACTTTGACAAGAGGTCAACAAGTATATCATGTCCTGCACTATTGCCAAACTGACCACTAAGAAGCAGGGCCTATACACCCCTCTTCCTACTCCTAAGAGGCCATGGGAATCCATGTCAATGGACTACATGTTGGGCCTCCCATCCACCAAGAGGGGAAATGATTGTGTTTTTGTGGTTTTTGATCGTTTTTCTAAGATGGAAATTTTGGTTGCCTACAAGAAGAGCATCATAGCAAAGGCCACTGCTAAGCTCTTCTTTGAACGAGTCTGGATACATTTTGGAATACCACAAAAAATTTTCTCATATCAGGATAGTCGATTTCTCATCACATTCTGGTCGAGCCTCTGGTCATTGGTGGACACCAAGTTCACCAAATCCATGACCTTCCACCCCCAGACAGATGGCCAAATCGAGGTTGTAAATCGAATGATTGTGCATATCCTTCGCATGTATAATTCAAAGAACCCCCACACATGGGATGATATCCTTCCCTATGTCCAACATAGATACAAAAAATCCCTACATAGCTCAACCGACCACAACCCCTTTCAGGTGGGGTTGGGATTCCAACCATTCGGTCCCATAGATGTTGCACTTCCCCTTGCAGTCACCTCGACCGATTCATATACTGGTCCAACTGAAGCTGAAAAATCCACCCAGTTCATTGATCGAATCCAGCACATCTACCAATAGGTTCAGGATATCCTACAGAAGCCCAATGACAAGTACAAATAGCGCCATGATCAACATTGGGTGCCACATAAGTTTCATGTGGGCAACAAAGTTTGGTTGCACTTGCAGAAAGAATTCCTTACAGGACCCCATCAGAAGCTTAGTCCACTCCATTATGGTACGTACACTATCACCAAGGCCATGGGGGATAATTCTTTTGAGCTCAACATTCCTCCTTTCCTTGTCCTTCACCGAGTGTTCAACATGGATCTCCTTCACCCTTATTTTCCACCACTATTGGACACCTCAGAAGTAGCAGAATAACCGACACCAACAGAGATCAACCCCAACTACATACAAAAGGAACCCAATGATCATATTGTGGACATGCATATCAAGGGCACTCGACAGCAAAGGATCCATCTTTATCGAGTCGTCAAAGAAGGGCAACTCCTGCACCAAGGCAAGTGGCTCACCCAGGGCCAAATTCAACAGAAATTTCCTCATTTGATGGGGGACCTGAATGAAATGGAGACCATTTCTTCCTAAGGAGGGAGGATTGATCTAATAGATATTGATAGCCACCCACCTTTTCCAACTATCTCAAAATAATTTTTTGGCAATTTTGGTAATTTACTATTTTTAGCAGTTTTCATTTTCGGAGCCTTTTTGAGGCCCTAAAAGATGTTTTTTGGGAAAATAGGTTTTCAATCTTTAATTTCCTTTAATATTTCACCTAAAATTAATCTCCTCGATGATACCTTTCCAACACGCTATCATACGCCTAAAACAGAGATCGTATGCAAAAGTTATGACCCCAGGAAGTTGATGTACTAACTTATCCAAATAGGGCCCACATGACTTTTGGCGCTTCATCTCCTAGGGTTAGGTTTTTTGATGTCTAGGGTTTTTTGAATTCCTTCTTATTGTAAAAATTTCTTCAGATCCTCATTGTAATCATCTTCTTGCGAATGAGTGCAACCATCACATCTCTTCTAAGAGATAAGCCACCACCATTCCAGCAAGCTTGTTTCTGCTGCATTTTATAGTTTCCATCTTATTTCTTTATTAATAGAAAACCAGTTTTAATGTATCTCTATTATTTTGTGTTAAGAACTTGTTAATAATCTGTATTCATTTTGTTCTTCTCATAAAATCTGGATCAAGTGAAGATTAAAGAGGAAAAAGAAACTGAGAGAGAATCTACCCCAAGTCTCAATTCTCCCATTCAGAACCTTTCATAGAGCGAGCTTGAGTTGAAATTTCCTTAGAAATTGAGCTACGCGACGTGATAGGAACCCCAATGGACAACTTGAGGGATGATATAGGATCAGGCGGCCAGAAAGAGGAAATTCCACAGCAAGAAATCGACATTTTGACATCTGATTACCAAGTATGTACTGACCCTACCCCTAGTTCTTCAGTTTTGGCCGATACCTTACGAGATGACGAGAAACAAACAGAAGTTGAGCCCTCAAGACATATAGAATAATTTTAGGAAACCATCTTAGAATAGATACACATATTTGGGAGCATGGGAAATACTCTAACTTGGGGAGAACAACAAATCCCTGAACCTTTTGATAAGGTCATTGATATACAAGAAATCTCCTATGATTGAAAGAGAAAAGATATCATGAAGAGAACCACCAAGAAGAGGAGGCTTATATTGGATAGTTCGATTCTCATCACCACAAGGATGGATATCACAAATGGCACCTTGGATAGAGAAAGAAGAGATGAAAAGGATTTGGCCATTGTGGTTAAGGAGTTGGAGCATCTACACCATTTGGAAAAATACTAGCAGGACTCCACACAAGCCACGATGTTTTTGAGAAGTGAGTTCCAAGACGCCTATGCCAAATTCACGAATGAATTGGTCCTTTTAACTACAGGAATAGTTGACTTCCAAGAATAAATCCTTATGGCACTAGCGACCTACAAGGACATGGAAAGGTGGTATGAGAAGGCTCATCAAGCTATGGAAAGGATCAATTACATCAACATGGTTCAAAAGGGATGAGACGCCGAAGATCACAACATTTGGGCGATGAGGGACAGCAACATAGATCAGATCAGGAAAGCAGCTGAATACTAGGTGAAAATGACTCAGGAACCTCAGCAGGAGATTCAGGGGAAATGAGCCAATTGCGGAAAGAGATGGGTAAATATTAATCGGGAGATGAAAGATATCGGCCTCCCAGAATTCGTCTCACCCGAGGAATTTTTCGACCTACATGACATAGTCAAGTGACATGCAGAAAAGGACTCAGCATGGACAACAGAGATAGCGAAGGTGGTGAGCATGGTGCCAGGTCATGTACAACAGTTCATGGAGTGTCTGATCAAGGCTCGAGCAGTTTTTTAGAGGTTAAGTGTCAAAATAGCCAAGTATCGAGCACGCGCAGTATAAGTGAAAGAAATCCTTTCAACCCCCATGGACCAACACATGTTCTCGTATGCCAACACATGCGAGGAACTCTTCTTCAAATGGTTAGAGTACGAGAAGACAGAGAGGTGAAACTATTTTATGATTCTTAGAAGACAGAGAGATAAAAGCATCATGTGGCGATATTTTGTTTTACTTAGCTTTCAATTTTAATAGCTAATTTTAATTAAGGATTCATTATAAATAAGAGGATTGACCTTTTAGTAAAGGTTGATGGTTTTGTAAAAGGCCCTCATTTTTGGAATTGTAAAGAACTATTTCAGAACTACCTTAATTGAGAAGTCTTGTTTAGGACCAGAGACAAACTTTTGTTTTCATCAAAGGCGTTGTGTGATTGGATCTAAGGAGGAATTACTTCCTACTTTATTTCATGAATGGATGCTGTAATGAGTAAGAATTTATGAATCTATTGATAAGTTAGTTGTTTCAATATTTTCGTAGTTCTTGCCTCTAATGATGAAGAAAAATCGTTCTGTTAATGTGTGATTAATGCTAGATCTAAGGAAACTATTTTTCTTTCCATCATTGTATTACATGTATGTTTTCTTTCGATAATTATATCTCAGTCAATAATTAAAATACCAACAAGTTAATGTATTAGTACTAGGCTTGCCACATGTGTGAATATCATTGTATGCATGCTTGAGAACAAGGGTTATCCCATATCAACCTTCTTCAGTAGTTAAGATCCCCCCCTTTTTACCAACTGGATTGTATCACAACACACCTTTTTTTATCAAACCCATCTAATGAAGAAAATACAAAAAGATAACATTTAAACTAAAGGAGGAACTTTCATAAGAAGATATCATGTAAATCACTACGTAAATCCCATCAATTAATTGGTTAGATCAAAAGGTCTGGAGGACCATTACACCATCAAACGCTGCATATTCTAATTGGGCCTCTGTGGTGGGTTTGGTTCCTACTATTGATTTGAAGGGATTTAAGACCCCTCAACAGAACTGGCACTAGAAGGAGGGTATGTTGAATGAATGGCTAATAATATTTCTGATATAAAATTTCACACAGCCTATAGATTCAAAACATCCCACATGCATGGCTAGTCATTCTCAAGACAACCCACATACACTGAGCACTCATGAAACAAGTAACTCACCTAAGAAATATGAAGAACATGTATTCCCTGAAATATGTTACACCCTTCCCCATGAGGAGTTGAACCAGTTCAGAAGAATCACAAGAGCTTACACTCAAAAAATTGGATCATTACCCTTAGCTTCATTACTTCCTCGTAGAAAAAAAGTAAGAAGACTAGTGGTCAAGACCCCCAACTAGGTTTTTTTTCACATAGTAGAAGACATGATAGATTTCTACCTCACCGATATCGAACATCCCCTTAATCTAATCCCTAAAACACCAGTTGGTAACTACTTGGAACTCGACGATTTTGAATCTAACGAGGAAGGGTTTAACTTGGATCGCTCAGCTTCGGAGTCGAATGACATGGAGGATAACAATGATCATAATTAAGAAAGGGGAAACCCACCTCAAAATAATCAAGCATGGTTGGCCAGAGATTCTCTGGAAATCCCTGGATGGGTACATACTCTCCCTCAACATCTATAAAAGTTACTTCCCAAGTTCAACCCTGAATCCTCCAGACTTCCTGAAGACCACATTAAAAAGTTCATACTAGCTATTAGACTAATGAATGTCTAGCATGAGGATGTAGTATGCAACCTTTTTCCCTATACCTTTGAGAATTCAGCCTCAACGTGGTATTTTAACTTTCATGTAGGGTCCATAACTAGCTGGATGAAGCTTCAAAAATATTTTTTAGACAAACTTGCAGAAGAAACTACTACATGAGCTTTAATGGATGAACTGTTTGTTTCCACCATGGGTTCAAAAGAAAAGGTTAAAGACTTCAATCAATGATTCACCACTATCCTTAAAAAATTCCAACTCAAAGCTAAACCCACTCAGGACTTGCAAATCGAAGTAGACATTGATGCTCTCCCTTCTTATATTTTCATGTTTGTAGAAAGGGCTACCAAGCATACCCTAGCTGAAAATTTTGAGGAAGCCAAAACAATTGAATTCCAAATGAAGGGATGTAAAGAGGGCTAGATCTCACTAGTTAAGAAGGAAGCTCAACCTCCACCTAGGAGAGGACTCTTATTGACTAGGCCCCCATGGAAACAAATAGAACAAGGTCCCAAAAAGGGAAGTGGAGACATAGAAGACCTACAACAGATGATAAATAAGTTTTCAAATTAAATYRTAGACATGAAGAGAAGTGCAAGGGAAGGAAACCAAGGCCAAAGGCMCTATAAATTCTTTTTTAAAAGAAACCCACCATTCAATGCAATTGAACCTCCCCCATCCAACTTAAACATCGACCTGGGAAGTGTAACGTCTGACTCTTTCTGTACCTATCATRAAGAGAAGMATTCTGAAAGAGATTRYCCACAATGGGTGCATGCCATGAATTTGATGGCCAATCAGTTCCTAGACGAAGTTTCCCTTAATAAAAAATCAAGAGGCTCAACGATGAATATTTTYKATTAGGAAGAAGTTGACTCRTCGGAAGAAACAACCATTTTGTTGTGGGATCGTGACTTTCCAATGMCTTCCGATGATATATTTGAGGTTCAAGAACCACCCACTGAGGTTTTTCCTATGCAAATGCGAAGTAGGGGTTAGTCAGTCTRAAATSACCTTACCATTTCCCAAACTTCAAGAGGAAAAAAAASATCTRATCACCCTAAAGCACCTTTTGTCTCCCAAAGAAATCCTATAAACATMCATACATGAGAATCACCCAAGCTAGAMTACAACATAGTAGAAGATTTAAAAATATTGAAGGAAAATGTATCGGTCATGGACATGTGTATAATTCTTCAGCAAAAGGAGTTTATGTTTCAATCCCCTAAGTCAGTAGAAACTCCTATAACAAGAAGTAACCAAGGGGAAAATACATCTCCCAAAGATCTAAAAAATAAACCAAATGTGAACACTTTCTCTGTAGATAAAAAAGGAAAGCCTTTTGTCCCACCGTTCCTTTTAACGTTTGAATTCTTCAACATAAACCTCCATAATTGTTTAGTTGACTCAGGGGAATCCTCTAATGTTATGCCATTATCTATTTGCAAGAAACTAAACACAGTCCCACTCAAAAGAGACAAACACATTATACAATTAGAAAGAACTTAGGTAAAAGTTATTGGAGAACTCAAGGATGTTGATGCAGGAGCATCGTCAACATCAAGCGAGCATGGGGGAAAACGCCACACATTTTGAGCATATGTTAAATTGTTTAAAAACTTTTGAAGAGTGGAGGCGCCAAACTTAAATGTGATAGTTAAGGAGAGGCGTACTTATGCATTGTGTAGGACCTTGAGTGATCCGCTCTCGTTCATAGTAGGTAGAAGGCATTTATGTAAGTAGGTAGAATTGAATATTAGACTAGACAATTTTAGAAGGACTGGAGGGAAAATGGATATAGACACCCTCATTGTGTATTGTAACATAGTTAGAAGCATTGGAGCATAGAAGAGAAGCAGAGAGCTGTGTAAAAACACCCATGTACTGATATTTGGATCAATAGAAAGAGGTTGATTCAAATTCATGGTTTTGTGTTTATTCTCTATGTATTGATGCTGAACGATATGCTCATGAATGTTTGCTTCCTGGTATACATTTTTTTTATATGCTGTGTATGTGATTTCATGGTTTGAGTTTGAAGTCTGGAAGGAAGAAGGAATAAGTTTCAATTGTTTCTCTATCTAAGCAAGATTCCTGCAAGGAGTGTAGTTGAATTGTCCGCAAGGAGTGCATCGACAAGGATTTCAGAGGGTTGTCTCTGAAAGCTCAGGAGAGGTAGTGGTTGTTCTCGTTTCCTCAGAGTGCATCTAGGCACAAGAGACATGCAAGGAGTGTGCAGGCCAAGGAGAGTCTCAAGGTTGTGAACCTGAGCAAAATATCGAAGGACTTCTACAGCAGGTGTGTGCAGAATCGAAGTACATAACACCTGAGAGTGGTTGGAGGTTGCCTTGAGGAGCATGTGCAAGGATCCTCTTTGAGGTTTAAGTTGTGAGAAGCTCAGGAAGAGTAGAGCCTTTGAAAACGTAGAGGGGCATCAAAAGTTTGTAGTGCAAGAGAACAAGTCCAGGGAAGAGTTCTTGGTTTTCCTTCATAGAAATCATCAAAGGGGAAGAAATCGACGGTCAAAAATTTGTGGAGAGGATTAGTGAAATCCCGCCAGCTGTTAGATCTTCCAGAGAAGCGAGGAGGTTATGGCTACGTCCAGAGTTCAAGCTCAGGAGATTTTGGACCATAGGATCTTCACAGAAATACCCGTCAGCCGTTGGATTGACCAGGAGTTGCATGGAGTTTAAGCTTTGTGAACGAGAGGAGGAAAGTTTCGACGAGAGGTGTGGCCATCGGGATTTCGGCATTCGCAAAATCGAGTCACGCGGACGAGTGATCGAGAATTTTCATAGTGAAAGTCCCGGAATCAATCTGAATTGTCCATCTTGAGGAGACAGGTGGCAATCATCGAGCACCCGTCGGCATTTCGGTGACTGGGGCTTTAAGTTGACAAAGAACTTGTGTCATCGGGGCATTGAAAGTCTTGAAATCTCGAGGTTGAATCAGGACCATCCATCTTAAGGGGACACATGGCGAAGATCTAATATCTTAGGAAAATTACCGAAAGGGAAGACTCCATCGGTGTTTCAGGATTCGGCAAATCGGAAGTTCTGTGGCCAAAGGATCGGGAAAATCCATGTCAAAAACCCCGTAGAATATTGGAGACGTCCATCAGTTGGGACACGTGGCGAGATCGGAAGCCCATCGGCATTTTGGCCATCGGGACTCACATAGGTAAGGGTTTTTGTTTTGCAGTTGGCGAAAACCCGAGGGTCAATCTGAACCATCCATCCACTTGGGACGTGTGTCAGACATCAGAAGAGACTCGAGGATCAACATTTCATGAGTTCTGGAGATGAGGAAAACTTGCATTTCAGAATCGCGAAGTCTGATTTTCCGAAAAAGGGAGAACCCCATGTGGGACCCAGCTGACGTCATCTCGTCAGAACGAGGCATCAGGAATTTGAAGTCGCAGAGACCCTGAGAGAAAATCAGGGTCGTTCATATCTAGAGGATGTGTGGCAACAATCGAGGTTATCGGGGAAAATCCCAATTGGGAAGCCAAATTGGCATATCGAGATTCAGCGTTTCGCGAATCCTGAAGACAAGGCAACTGGAGCATTTGAAATCGTGAATCGCGAAATAGTGAGGAGCGGCGAGGACCATCCATCCTAGAGGATGTGTGGCTGAGATCGAAGCCTTCGGTAAATTCCCTGAAAGAAAAAGTCAATTGTCGGGAAATCGCGAATCGGGAAATCGGGGATTCCGTTGACAAGAGGTTTGTTGTATTTCGACATTCGAAACCCCAAACCCTGATAAAAGGGTATGACTGCGGTCATATAAAAGTAGGTCACATGAATAGGACATAGCCAGGAAGGGCTAAAGCACAAAGGGAGCATATCGGAAAAGTGCAGATCGGGAAATTGGGAACCAAAGGGTCACGACATCGGGATTTTGAAAACCCTGAAACCCGATTGTGACTTTCTGTGGTGAACGGAGAAGGGACCAGACCTAAAGGCTGTAAGGTGCCGAAAAAGACCTGTGGGTCAAAATTTAAATAAAGATTCCAGGGGAGAATCGAAGGAGCCGCTCCGGCTCGAGGGTGAACTTTGAACGATCCTTAAAGACTGGGAGGTCAGGCGCGGGACCAACTGAGGTAGGTGCCTGGGTGGACGCCATCAGATGTCATGATCAGAATGGCTACACACCCAAAATTTGTTCAATTGATTGACATCATTGTAGTGGATATACCAGAAGCTTATGGTATGCTACTTAGTCAAGATTGGTCTGAAACATTGAATGGATACTTTATCACAAACTGGTCTCACCTTTGGTTTCCATTAAAGGGACACACAAACATGATTAGGATTGATAGGGAAAGGTATCTCAAACATATTGTCACCGACTTGGAGGCCTTCAATGAACCCTCATCGGAAGATTTCCCTGTGCTAGGAAACTACTCCTGCGATTATGATTTTGACAATTTCTTGCCTCTCTCATATGATGTACCTCTTACTCAGAACTACGAA
>JASDQU010270797.1:0-15333 GCA_032191745.1 Picea mariana
GAACATTCTTCAAAGTGTGATTTCTGGAAGCAGACAAATGTAACTTTTCTCAGGAAAGTGTTCTGAGTGAAGAGCTTGATTTTCCATCATCATAACATAATCATAACATCGTCACGATGACCAAAATTGTGGATAACACCTAGTTATTTTCATGGAAATGGATTGGTGAAAAGATGAAATTTCGGATTCATAATATGACTCAAGAAAATAAGAATAATAGATGACACATTAAATAATTGTTAGGGATTTTGATTTAATAGATGTGTCTATAAGCATGGCAGAAAAATTCTTTCTTATTACTACAATGGACGTCCATTTTATTATCTTATGTGAAATGAAACTTGAAATATATGAAAACTATGTGGGTAGAATGCATAAAAAACTATTTCTACAATTTCAGAAATATAATCTCCCGTTTGTATAATCAAATCCTACACCCGCACATAGAAATACATAACTAAATGAATACTCTATATTTTGAATCCAATCGAGAGGATAAACAGATGAATGAAATCACAATTGTTGATTCAGAATTGAACCCTGAACATCGCTTTATTTAATTAGCTAGAAACTTTCTCCAAAAGTTTGTAACAATGGAACTTTCCTCTAACAAGCCTTGGCGTGGAGACCTTGCTACTGGGAACTTGTACCTATTTTTTCTTACAACCAAAATCCTCATTGCAACTAGTCATCATACCCCTTCTTGCACATCGCTCCTACCCCCCTGTTTATGAATTATTTCATTTCCGATGAATTTCGAATGGGATTGGCCCTAGGTTGAAACATTATAGTGTTGAAGAGTTGCAATAATATTTCATGTAGTACTCGACATTTCTACATCTACATATTTTTTCTTTTTAATGGAATGTTGATCATGGTTGGGGCAAGTCCTTTCGCAATACTTTTCAGATATATACAATTGTAAAGGATTTTGAAATACTTTAACTATTTAGATGACTTTCAATTTATTTCACCATTTCTCAAACACCAATAGCATGTCTGATACATGTATTTTTTGGGATATAGACACCTGTAATATCTTCCAAACCATGAATACATCATATGATCACATCACATCAATTCCTATTGATCTAGAGAAAGGGAAAATGAGAGGCATATTGATATAAATACAATAAACCATGAGACTCTAGATTTACATACTTGTGCTAAAACCTATAAAGGCATGTTCTTTTTTCAAAAATATCATCTAAGAATCATGTGTCACCACCCATGCAACATTCCTTTAACCTCCTTTCCATTATTTCTTGCAATCAAGGAGATGAAGGCCACATTCATCCAAATTTTCCTAAACTTTGAGCCTCATGAGATATCAATGTTCCATGAGACAACCTACATCAAATTTTCATATGGCTACTATTCTAAATTTGATGTCTACTTAGTAGCATGAAATTCGATATCTACTCTCATACATTTATATGCTCGAGGCCTTTTCTTCCTTAATTTTTTGCAAAGCTGATAATTCTTCAAATTTTGAGAAGAGTTGATAATTCTTCAGGTTGTACTATCTCTCAAAATAATATGTTTCCATATCCATAGGATTATCAATAGCATAAAATCCGATGTTGATTCCATTTTAGAGGCCTTTTCTTGCTTGAACCTAAAAAATAACTGAAAAAAATATTTAGATAAAGCCATGAGTTTAGACTTACTGTAGTGTCTCTCTTTTTTGTTTTTATCTTATCTTTATTTTAATACTCTTGAGTGGCCTTTCTCTTTAATTGATCGTTGAATTTCGTTGGAAACTTTCTTGTTTGAGGCAATATAAGAAAAGGTAGCATATTAAATTTGGGAGTTGAATTTAGTGGCCGCTCTTTTCTTGTCACAATTATTGTTAAGTCGGTAACTTTATTTTTCGATGGGGGCATAAGAGAAATCAATCATTTTCCAAACGCTTTGAAACAAGTCATTGCTCAATTGTTTCCCCTTTGTTCCTTACTTTCCCATGAATCAAAAAGGTGAGAAAGTTTAAATAAGTGTCTGAGGTCCACCACGTTCAAAAGAAATATTTTTGCAAGCAATAATAGTGATTGAAAGTGAATACTGGAGGGGTAGCACATTTTTTTTGGTCTTTCCTATGGAATACTGGTTGGGTAGCATAGTCGTTGATTCACTGACATGGTCCTTTTGGATGCAAAATATAGAATTCCTATTGTTGGTTTCCACCATGCGAATTATCATATTGTTGTTATTTTCCTAACCATTGGTTTTTTCCTTCTCAAACCTTACATACATTTCTAGGTCCATAACAATGCTTGCCTACCCCCCCCCTCCCCCCCTCTTCTTTTATCCTTCTCAATGAAATGGAACGGGGCGCTACTATCATATAGGGAGGATTTGGATGAACTAAAGAAGTAATACAATAAGGCCAATCAAAGGTTATCTATCTATTTAGGGTTATTTTCTCGACCAATAGGGAGAGGAGAGTAATTCCAAAGCCCCCAAATTGCTATGTCGACCTATTCTAAAATTAGTTGGGCACCTGCACACATAGAGAGGGTGGGCCTTGTGGCACAATTTCTCTTATTTACTCAAATTCATATACAACTATCACAAGGTACATGATACAATTTATCATTCCTAAAACAGTCTAGCAAGGGAAATCCAAGATTGACTAGCCCAACTAGCATTAGTAGAACAAAATTGAGGAAAAACCTTTTGAAAAAATTAACCTTCACAAAGAAAGAATCAATTTGTAATATAGTTTTACAATTTCTTCGGAAAAATCCCCATTCTCATTGAAGAAAAAAAATTGTTTTCAGAATCTTTAGAATAAATAAAGTGAATGAATGATTCAAAAATTTTAAACAAATACGTGTAGTCACATTTCATTAGTTTTGAGGACAAGCCACAAAAGATCTGTGGCTTTTTTTAGTGCTTCCTTCAATTCTTTCATGCCTACTACAATGGATTTTCATTTATGTTGGTGTTCTAGAAAGGCTACGACATAATGTTCTTGATTAATGTATCAAAGATCATGAGGCTCAATGTCACAAAAACATGGGTTTAATAGCCCATTCATAAGATGACCTCAAAATCCAATAGAACTAAGCCAAGCACAAATGTGATTCATCATAAATCTTAGACAAAATGTCACACTGGACCTCTTTTAATCCTATATGTTGTTACTGAGATTGATTCTAGGCTCAAAGAATAATGTCAGGCATCATAAAATTAAAGAAAATTTGGTATAGTTCTTTCTTCTACCTTCAGTTTTCTAAGATGAAACTTTGAGTGAAATTTATAATAAGAAAATACAGAGGCAATATCTTTCTCTCTGAGTCAAAATTATAATTTTATGTGATGTGGAAATGATTCAAAAAACTGTTAGAACAAAGAAAGGGGTCAATTACAAATAGGTCTTACCTCATTCACAGTAGAATAAAAGTAGGAGATGTATCCTCGACAAGTGATTAAGAATATAGAAACTCACACAGATTACATGTCTTGATTTTACTCAAAGTAAGAGCAGAGGAAAAATTGTAGTTGAGTGAACTTCCAATGCATTAATATCACAATAGATGTATTACTAAGTTGTAATCATTTAACCTTCAAGAATCATATAATTAAGCTAATGTGAGAAGAAAATGGAAATACAGGAGAAACACAAACTCAATAGAAATGAGACTTAGAATTTTTTTCTTCTCTTTATATTGATATTCAATAAGTACTCTCTTTTACATTCAGCGAGAAGAAGCCTTGAATAGAACTAAGATATACCTATTTATACAAAAAAAATCTTAACTAGAAGTAGTTAGACATTCCAACTTTTCAGCCCAAAATATAGAATACAATGAGAAGCTAACAACAAAATGTATATCTTTCTGAGATATGCTTGATATGCTGACATTTATTTTTCTCCTCTATTTTCTCGCAGATGTGCTTGCCTTTTTTCTGCTCATTGAATTGATCGCACATCTCCATTAATTCTACCACAAATCTAGAGGGTTCATTTTTTTCATTCTTGTTTTTCCTGGAATTTTCTTTATTCTTTTCTATCTTGATCTTCCCAAGTGTATCGGAGATAGAATCACCTTTAAATTCAACCAACTCTGACTCAACAATAGCATGGGCATTGTGACAATCCTCCTTAACCTCTCTATCCAGCTTCTTGCTTTGTTCAAGGTTTGTCTCCTAAACATTTAAAACCATTTCCCCCTTCATTTTCTCATATTGTGAAAAATGGGTGATACCAGGAAATTTCACTTTTTGTCTCCCGGAACTTCCCGGAACTTGGATCTGGTTGCACAAGCTTCCTTTTCTTTTTCATAAATATTCTTCATAGAAGTGTTGATCCTTTGATAATATTTATAGATAGTATCCATGGCTTTATATAGATCTAATTGTACAACTCCCAACCTTTCATTTATCTCAGATGCTTGCATTTTGAATGCAACATGGTCTATTTTTGTGTTTTCTAGTACAACTATTTGGGTCTGCAACTTCTCAATTAAACTATTTTGCTGAGAAAGCATTGAGTTACTTAAATGCATATTTTTGACACCCACCTCAAGCTTCTCCTGTAGCTACTTCATTTCTTGTTGATATCCCAATCTAATTTGTTCGATGTCAAAATTCATCCTACTCCGGAAGGTTATTTCTACGCGTTACATCTCATTTTTCAATTTCTCAACCTGAATAGTTTTTTGTTGCATCTTCTTTGTAAGATTATCCACTGACAATTGATTGGCAGTGACAAAGGATCCTAATGAATCTACAACTCATTTGTCAAATTTAGGATCGTTTTGTCCTTGTCCATCATACACTATTATGTGTCTTCTAGTGACCACTCCTTCTTTCTGGTGAGATTCTCTTCTTATGATGGATTTTCTTTTCTTGTTGAAGAAGAAACTTGAAGGAGGCATCTCTTAAGTAAAAATGGGTGTGAGTTCGTCTATATGAATAGCCTCCAAATTGGGAGTTTTGAATCTTGTGGCTATGGGAGTTAGTGAGGGAATAGGAGAAGTAAGTGCAGTGGACTTCTCTAGACTTGTGAAACTTGGAACAACATAATTAATAGTTGATAGTGAAAAGGGGAAAGCATGTACTTGCTTCATAAAGGCCTCAAAATATGCTAACATCTCCTGATCCATTTTACCTATCTTTGGTGTATTTATATTTTTAATTAACTCCTTTCGATTCTTTGCCACTTATTCAACTTGGTATGTACTCCATCTACCTTGTTGGGGCTTTGTGGATGTTATTTCATGTGATGAAAAGGAAATATTAGATTCTCCTTGTAAAATCTTTGGAAGGTTGGTCCTTCTGTGTTTTTGAAAACTAAGAAAACCAGACAGTTAATCTCGCAGTAGACTTTGAACTACGTTTTGAACTTCCTCATAAGCTCTTACTCCTTTGAAAAAATCATCATAAGGGAATCTTCGTGAATGTACCTCCTCATATTGAAATGATATAGATTATTCTCAAACATGTTATGAGGATCATGTCTTTTGAATTCACTATCAACCAATTTGATGTCCTCCAAAGTTGTTGCTTCAACCTTCGTATGCCTGAAATCAAGTAATGTGAACATACCAACTTGTATAGGAAAGCTAGGCCATACTTTCTTTTGTGCTTCTCTCAATTCCTTAGTAATACCTCCTACCACTTTTTTATATTCCACTTCTTTGCAGACCAATCTATTAGGGCATAATTTTGGAATGGCGTGAGGAGAAATAGAACAACCAAAAAATCTGATGTAAGAGAAATTATCTTCAATGTACCAATATGCAATTGCGCCCAAATTTCCTATAACAGGTTCTGACATTCTGGGAGAAGGGTGTCCATAAATGGCCACATGAACGGGTATCACTACATTGTGACATATTTCATAGAAGAAATCTTTACAGTTTTCCTCCCATAACTTTGAATGATAAAAATGTATGGATTCAGAACAAGCTAGGTTCCAGCTCCAGTTCATGAGAGAAAATGGAGTCATAAAGAAGATTGTGTCCATGATGTACGTGGACATGTAAAAAGGAGCAATTTTCCCCCTAGACTTCAAATATTGGTACTCGATGACCTCCTTAACTATGTTATCTGACAACATTTTTTCCCAGTTGAAAGTATATCCTCCGACAACTTCATGTATTATAGATACCCATTCCACTATGAAATGTGCAGGCTTTTTTCTCCCAAATAATCGATAGAGCATCGTGGAAATATATAAAAAGTGGGAATCTAAAGACGTTGTGGAATATATGTCATGAGTGTCAGTCATGAACTTGGCTGGATTTCCCCACTATGTTTTAATTATATCATGACTAGTTCTACCACATCTAGTGCATTCCTTTCATTCGAAATCTAAAAGAAAAGATGAATTAGAAGCGTATTTTAGTTTATAGGATAGTTTATACATTACTCGTAGGTCTTTTGGTCGAAAAGAGCCAACATGTGTTTTCTGGTGATTAGAGTTACTTCGAGTTGGGATATCTACATGATCTAGGGCCCAACTTATCATGTCGTTGTAAGGAATAATCTTTGGTCAGGCAACGATTCTATGCAATTCTGACTGAGACACCAGTCTGAGCTTATCCGAGAATGTTTCGTCATCTTCTTCAGCCGAATCATCATGGTAGAGAATAATTTCATGCTCCAGAATGTCATACACCTGCTTCCAAGACTTGATAGTGTTTGTAATTCGAGAAGTAATGTCTGAAATAATATCCATGTTAGGGTTGGATTCCTAAGCTGACGATTCCTGCTTCTTCCCTACTTTGTGTGGAGACATAATTATTAGAAAACGAAATTAACCTTCCTGTGATAAGAAAAAATTATAAGATTTCAATCACTAAAAATATCTGATTGCAAATGACAGAATGATTTGAAGCTCGAAATGATTTTATTCATGAAAATATTAAAGTCTAACAATCTTTGAATTGATCTACTGACAAAACATTTATTCAAGAAATTAATGGAATTTATTACTTGGCATCGTGATATTTATTTGAATCTTTAAAAATTTAACCATCTATAAATGTGATTAATCTTTTGCGGTTAGATATTCATAGGTATTGAAAGTAGAACAACGAAAATCTTTCAAAGGCCGAATTCTCGGAGAAGCTAATCTCTAATTAATCATTTTATTTTTTAATTAATCATATTTTGAAATCTTTTTAGCCTTAAGTACCTCGAGACTTCGGCATTCGATAGTTTTTTATGTAGGATAATAGTGGTCCTCCGAAGGCCGAATGTGAGAAGTGTTTAACTAAAGTAAATCATGGTTAATTAAACTTATTTTGATGTTTTATTTTATTTTTTAAACATTTTTTAATTCATTATGATAACAAGTGCTTCAACATTTAGATACTTTGGCGGTCCTGAACTCACTCTTTTCTTTTCCTCTCGAAGGACAATTTCCCAGAGTGGTGTGGCAGTGATGACGTAATCTTTAATGTGTGTCAATAAAATATGTGTGACATGTGTCATCTATAAATAGGCAAATGATTTGATATAAATGTTAAAAGTACATGCCATGTGTCAACCCACGATAGAGTTTTATGACAGGTGTCCAGTGACTCATCCATAGCTCTTTTTTAACAATTTTTTGCGGAAAAACAACTTTGGGACTTTAGAGCTTTGCGACTTTGGGGTTTTCGTTCGAACGATGATAGAAATTTTCCCGAAGTGTAAAGTCCCAAAGTAACCATTGGAATCTTTCTCTTAACAA
The DNA here is from genome assembly GCA_032191745.1 of Picea mariana. Taxonomy (NCBI): domain Eukaryota; kingdom Viridiplantae; phylum Streptophyta; class Pinopsida; order Pinales; family Pinaceae; genus Picea; species Picea mariana. Next base: position 7,688 of record JASDQU010270797.1, read on the forward strand.
TCACACATCTTTATGAATTCGAGAACATGAGAACCACTTGATCATATTATCTTTTTGATGGACGATATTGTAAGCACATGTTGATAAATAACGAATATAGATTTATTCAAAATTGAAAGCAATTTTCCTAAATCTTTTGGTGATTTTTATTTTTAAAGGTAAAAACAAAACGATTACAAACTTCAAAAAGTTTAAAATTCTAAGGCGTTCTAACACTATCTATGATGGAGTGTATTAATTCCCTATAGGTCTGACTTCCCACCCAGATCCTACGGTGTTGCATGTGTATGGTCCGATTGGAGGTCATAGTCTTTCAGCACAGCGTAGTCACCATACAATGAACCACAACCCCATCCAACCAGATGGATATTAATTTATTTAGTTACATGTGTATGGTGTGTTTCTCATCACGACTCCATCCATACATTGACTTTAATACAACTATGCATATCTCTCTTACTAATATTTTTATTTTTCACGTGTTCCTCTTGGGATTATGAGCTACAGCATGTTTGGACTAGAGAGAGTTTCTTTATTCTAATATTTTATTTTATTTTAAATCTTGAATTACCTTGATTTATTCAATCAATTTACCTTTGTGGAGCCTTATTCCTAAACCTATTGAATACTTTAGGTTCGAATGCTTACCCCTACTATCAATGCAATAAATATTCCCTATTTCTCAAATTCTCCATTGTGGCAGATCCAATTTTTTACTCATCTCTAGTATTTTGTGCCTCATGCTCTTTATATGAAGATAGGGTAAGTCAAAGAATCTTATTTCTTTCCACATTTTATTAATTGGCCAGTGATAGAGCGGATATCAATTTTGCAAGGATTCATTTTGTTTGTTTAGTTTGATGATAAGGGAAACTGGTAGGGGATTCTATAGGGTGGTGTCCTAAGTTATCCTTTTTTTTAGATAAAAGTTAATTCCGGTGCTTAGGTGAGAGCCTCATTTCCCAGGTACTCAAACTTGGGAGTGCTTGTTGGTGGTCTCTTGACCTCTACAACTTGTACTAGCATCATAATTTTTAAATCACTCTTCTACATTTGATGATTACATGACCTCCTATAAATTGCTAGGACTAGGCTCCTCATGTATGTTGTGATAGTTATAATTTTTGTCTTCAACATATCTTTGTCGGAAGCAGGGTTGGAATTCGACAAGAAAAATTCCTATGTATTTTACATTTAAATTTTTGGCATCACTGTCTCTTGGAACATGCATCTAAATAGAAACAATGTATTTATGATGAGTTACAAATTGTACAGAACGCCATTAATTTTATAGTCTGGTTATGCATTGGTAGGTAGGGGTGGTAGCCTATGGGTAATGCACAAAGATACCCACTATTATGTAGATGGTGGTGCAGTTCCCTAAGATAAATGATATGAGAGGTTTTTAAATAGACAACCCTCCTTGTCAAAATTCCGAGGTGGTCATCTTTTCTGTACTGAATGATTTGACAATATTTTATAAAGAAAAAAAGAGAAAGAGAAGAGAGAGATTGAGACAGGGATGGGGTTTAAATAGAGGACGTCTAGATTCAATACCATGTGTGTTTTCTGCGATAGCATCCTGAGAAATAAATTGAGTTATCATACCACTATACTTAAATTCAAAAATGAGCCGGTAAATATCTATTCTTTCTTTGTGTCATAATTAAATCTCTCTCTCCCTTGATTATTTTCATGGATAAGGATGGGTGACAAGATGAGAGTTCATATTCATAATATGACTCGAGAAAATAGGAATAATAGATGACACATTAAATAATTGTTAGGGATTTTGATTTAATCGATGTGTATATAATCATGATAGAAGAATGTCTTCTTATTACTAAAATGGACATCCATTTTATTATCTTATGTGAAATCAAACTTGAAATATATGAAAACTGTGTGGCTAGAATGCATACAAAACTATTTCTACAATTTCATAAATATAATCTCTCATTTGTATAATCAAAGCCTACACCCACACATAGAAATACATAACTAAATGAATTCTTGGTATTTTGAATCCGATCGAGAGGCTAAATAAATGAATGAAATCACAATTGTTGATCCAGAATTGAACCCTGAACATGGCATTATTTAATCAACTCGAAACTTCCTCCAAAATCTTGTAACGATGGACTTTTCCTTTAACAAGACTTGGAGTGGAGGCCTTGCTACTGTGAATTTGTACATGTTGCTTCTTACTGCCAAAATATTCATTTCAACTCATCATCACACCGTTTCTTGCACATCGCTCCTACCCCCCTATTTATGAATTCTTTCATATCCAACTAATTTTTACTGGGATTGGCCTTAGGTTAAAAGATTATAGTATTGAATAGTTGCAATAATATTTCATGTATTACTCGACCTTTCTACATCTGCATATTTTTTCTTTTTAATGGTGTTTTGATCATGGTTGGGGCAACTCCTTTCGTAAGACTTTTTGCATCTATACAGTTGTAAAGGATTTTGAAATACTTTAACTCTTTAGATGCCTTTCAATTTAATTCACGATTTCTCAAACACCAATAGCATGTCCGATACGACTCTATTTTGGGATACAGACAACTGCAATATTTTTCAAACCATGAATACATCATATGATCACATCACATCAATTCCTATTGATCTGGAAAAAGGAAAAAGGAGAATCATATTGATATAAATACAATAAACCATGAGACTTGGGATTTACATACTTGTGTTAAAACCTATAAAGGCATGTTCTTCTTTCAAATATCTCATCTAAGAATCTCGTGTCATCACCCATGCAACATTCCTTTAACCTCCTTTCCATTATTTCTTGCAAACAAGGAGATGAAGGCCAGATTCATCCAAATTTTCCTAGACTTTGAGCCTTGTGAGATATCAATATGCCATGAGATAGCCTACATGAAATTTTCATATGGATATTGTTCAAAATTTGATGTCTACTTAGTAGCATGAAATTAGATGTCTACTCTCATACATTTATAGTCCTGAGACCTTTTCTTCATTAAATTTTGTGCAGAGCTGATAATTCTTCAAATTTTCAACAGAGATGATAATTCTTCAGGTTGGACTATCTCTCAAAATAATATACTTCCATATCCACAGGACTATCTCTCAAAATAATATACTTCCATATCCACAGGACTATCACTAGCATAAAATCCAATGTCTATTCCATTTTAGAGGCCTTTTCTTCCTTGAACCTCGAAAACAACTGAAAAAATTCTTTAGTTAAAGATGTTAGTTCAAACTTACTTCAATGTCTCTCTCTTTTTTTATGTTATCTTTATTTTAATACTCATGAGTGGCCTTTCTCTTTAATTGATCTTTGAACACTGTTGGAAATTTTCTTGTTGGAGGCAATATAAGCAAAGGTAGGGTATTAAGTTTGGGAGTTGAATTTAGTGGTCGCTCTTTTCTTGTTTATTGACGTGCGCTTATTTATTTGTTTTTTTATATGATTGAATTTTCTCGTTCTTTGAGTTCAGCTGAAAATTGGCTAGGTGGAAAATTGTTCTATTAAATGCAATGAAAATAAATTGTGTTTAATCTTGTTTTGTTAGTTACCTTAAGGGGATGGAAATTACTGTAAAAATTTATCTTCAAGTCGTTGATGGACTCTTTGGTATAAAATTTGTGTAGAAGTACAAGAGGTAACTTATAATTATGAGTGTAGGGAGGAGACTTTTGATGCTCCCTAAGTCCCTAGAAATAGGTACATTCTTGCAAAAATGGCGTTATGAACTAAAAACTTAACATAAATTTCAGTATTGAAGAGTCAATTTCTTATCAAAATTCCATTGTTGAATGGTACTCAACTTTTAGACATAACGTTATTTGAAGGGTAATATAGACCCAAAACTTAAAAAAAAATAAAAAAATTGACAAGTAAAAATGAATTCAAATTCCAACCCTTGTTTGAAGGTTAGAAATACTTTAATACCCCTACAGTTCTAATACGTATCTTACATGTACAGTACATACATTAATTCCTTTAGTTTTTCCTTCCATCTAATGGATTTTTAGGAATACTTAAAGAAATGTTCTATAATATCAACATATATCATCTCGACAACAGTCTTGATCATTTATTACAGATATAGTTAACAATTGGTTACACACAAGCCACAAATCATAATTGCAAAAGAAAACAAATAAAATGACATGAAATAGTGGAAAGATGGCAGTTTTGGCATTCCATGGCTTGTCTTGAGAAATTTTGAATTTAGAAACACATAGGAGACATACCTAAAATGAGTACTTCCGTAGTTGTGATAGTTCCATCATGTGTAGACTCGAGTCTTAACTCAAGGTGACATAAGCAATGATTGTATATTAAACCTCTCTCTGTGTGAAAGGTTCTAGAAGCAAATTTGTCACACTCCTTCACAGTTGAAGCAATTATTCGAGATGTCATGATATGATTCCTATAGTTATCATGCTCTAGCACCTGTAGCACTAACCCTCCAGGTCATGAACATTGTCAGGTTAGGTAATTCTACAAGAGGGATCCTCTACCTTCACCTCTAAATTATAAAAAAATGTTTAAGTTTTAAGCGATAATTATTATAACACAATTTATTAACAATAATAAGGGAAAAAATATTAACAAGGTACTTTCTTCCAACCTATAAACATAATTACTTTAATTTTTTTGGTTCAAAATGAAAAAAACCATGTGTGAACTATAATTTATGGGTAAATACCCATGGAAAAACCATGGAGGAAAAACCAGTGTTGAGAATGATTTTATTATGCTAAAATCAGGGCTCCTATAATAGGGATAGTGGCCCATTGAGAGAAATGCAATTAGAGACTAACCTCGCAAGTTCTGACCTGCTATACAACCAATTGTGGAACACTTTTCTAGGCATATATGATTGTCTCTTTAGTGACCCACGGATATCCATGAATTTACCCACTATGACCCCTAGATGTCCATGATTGTGTCAACTATGACCCATGGATGTGTATGGAAAACTTATAAGGAAAAATATGTATGCTCCAAAACTCTATGGTGGCTTCCTTCTACTAAAACCCACCTGCATATGCCTCTTTTCTCTCTTCTCCTTGACCTATATGATCTCTATACCAAGGTCCTTATTCATCTATCCAATATATTGAACCATAGTCCTTCATGATTCAATACTCTATGTCGACTCCCCAAAGACCTTTCAAATGTATTTCTCCTTCACCCTAGCCTTTCTTTTATAATCATGAGTTACAATCTATTTCTAATCTCAAAAGTGATCTATGGTTGAGATTACTTATCACAATCAATTTTAGATTTATATTACATGTTGCATGCTAAGTAATTTTAACATGTCTCATAAATAACTCAATTAACTAATTACACAATTAATTAATTAAATCAATTTACTTAAATAATTCCTTTAACTAAACTAAATCCAAGAGTAGAAGGCGTTGGACGATTTCCACATGTCTAGACACATAGACCTGTGCATAAATACTTGTCTGATGCTACCACTAACATCAAAACTCCCTCTTAGAGAGGAAGGTATTATACACCACTACAAGTATGTATGAATAATACAAACTTCCCTTTCTCCAAGGGCTTTGTCAAAATATATGCAACCTTTTCATCTGTGGAAATGTATTGAAGCTTAATTCCTCCTTTCTGGATCTTATCCCGAATGAAATGATATATAATGTCAATATTCTTGGACATGTCATGGAATATGGGATTCTCAGAGAGTTTTTTACCACTTTGATTATCAGAGTGTATCACTGTAAGCTCCAACTCATGACCAAATAAACCTGTAAGAAATTTGTGAATTCAAATGGCTTCACAAATAGCCTTATTGCCTGCCATATACTTTGTGTCTGTTGAACTAAGTGAAATAGAAGTCTACCTCCTACTGAACCAAGTAATCATTGTTGATCCGAAGCTCAAGGAACACCCCAAGGTGCTCTTTATCTCTATTTCACTACCTTCCCAATCTGAGTCTATATATCCCTACAAATTCACTCATTCTCCTCCAAGATATCTTGATCCATACTCCATTGTACCTCTCAAGTACTTGAACATGTGATTTTTTGCAATCCAATGCACATGCCTCAGCTCTACCATAAACTGACTCAAGGTGTTCACAGAAAAAAAAAAAAAAAAATTTGGTCTGGTGTTGACTAAATACATCAAGGACCCTAGCAACTTCTGTTATATCCTACGATCCACTAACTCTGAATCTGAAGTTTCAATCTTCTTCAGATTGGTAATCATAGGTGTATCCATCGATTTAAAGTCCTCCACCCTGAATCTCCTCAATATATCTACCCCATACTTCCCTTGTTCAAGGAAGATCTCTCTTTATACCTTCCATACCTATAGCCCGAAGAAATAGTGCATCAATCCAATATCCTTCATCTCTAACTCACTAGCCAAATCTTCTTTGCACCCTGTAATAATATCCTTTGCACATGTGAGAAATAAATCATCAATGTATAGAACCAAGATGAGAGGATCATCTCCAACAAGTCTAAAGTACAAGTTAGGATCTGCCTCACTCTTGGTAAATTCCATACTCTGCAAGTATCCATCTATCTTGGAATACCACACCCTGGGTGCATGTTTGAGTCCATACAAGGTTTTCTTAAGCCTACACACATTAGAATCCCTCCTATGTAGGTAAAATCCCTGAGGTTTCTCTATGTATACCTCCTCCTCAATGATCTCGTTGAGGAACATTGTTTTCACATCCATCTAATGTATCCTCCACTTCATAACTGAAGAAATAGAAATAACATCTCGAATAGAAGAATACCTTAAAACTAGAGAAAATGTCTCCTCATAGTCTACTCCCTCTTTCTAGGAGAACCCTCTCGCCACAAATATCTCCTTGAACTTCTCTATTCTACCATATCTAGCATGCTTGATCTTATATAACCACCTATAACTTACAACTGACTTCCCCTCCGGTATCGGCACTATGTCCCAAACATCATTACTTATAATAGAGGTGTACTCCTCTACCATGGCATCCCTCCATGCCTGATGATATGTTGTTTCCTAAAAAATCTAAGGCTCAACATCAATGATGATACTCATAAGCGCTATATCATTAGAAAACTTATTTGGAGGCCTACGTTCTATGACCACACTCCTAGGAGCCCCGATAACATCCCTCAATGTCTGACAGCCACCTGGGTCTCCTTATAGGGTTGGAAGGGGATAACTCCTCCTCTCCACCTAAAGTATGAACTGTTGGCTTCCTCTCATCCTTCGGATCCTGCTACTCCTTGTCCTCTATCACTGCTCATAACTCCTGAGTATTCCTATATGTTAAGTGCTCCTCTAACTTCACATCTCTTCTAAAAAATGTCTTCCTCTATGAGGGAATGAAGATCCTGTAATCCATTAAGGTATGACTGTACGCCACAAATATACCCTTCTATCTTGAAGGCTCCATCTTTTTCCTCTTCTCCACTAGCACATGGATGTAAAATGGACAACCAAAGATCCTCAAATTTCCTATCTCTAGATTCACCCCTGAGAATACCTCCTCCGGAGTATTGTCCCCCAATATCCTGTGAGGACTCCTATTCTGCACATACACCAAAGTATTACATGCCTCTTCCCACAAAAACATACACAACTCCTGATCATGTAGCATATCCTTGGAAGAACCTAT
>JASDQU010270806.1:3266-15375 GCA_032191745.1 Picea mariana
CTTTTACCATACATCTGTCATGACTAGCAGAGCCCAACTAGGCATGTAAGTGCTCACTTTTTTCTCACACAGCAACGAGAAGAGTACAAACACCCATTTTAAGCCTTGTATTGTAGGAAGTGAAATACTCCAGTGAGTTGGGAAAACCCAACAAATAGAGTGGTACTTAGGACAAAATTGCTCAAGGATATGGAAGACTAGATGGTTAAGATTAATCACATTTTAGAGGTAGCTCAAGATAGACAGAAATTTTATGCAGATAAGAACATGAAAACTAGAGAATTTAAAGTAAGGAAGCATGTGCTCTTAACAATGAAGCCCAATAAGAGCTCTTTAAATTTGGGTAGTTGTACAAAGCTAGCAGCCAGATTCTGTGGTGCGTTTGAGATATTGGACAGAATAGGGCTCGTTGCATACATGCTTGCATTACTTTCTTCCATGAATGTGCATAATATATTTCATGTCTCTTTGCTAAAAACATATGTACATGATCCTAAGCATGTTATTGATTGGCATCTGATTCAGGTAGAGATAGAGGGAGACTTTGAGGTCCAGGCAATGCGAATATTGGACAGAAAAGTAAAAATGCTCTGGAACCGAGTTATAGAGATGGTAAAAGTCTAATGGACCTATTGCAGTATTGAGGATGCTACTTGGGAGCATGAATATGCCATGTAGATAGACTACCTACAAATTTTTGAATAAATTTTGGAAATTTTGTTTCTTTTTTGTATATGCACTAAGGACACTGCCAAAATAAGGGGGAGGGGATGTAACACCACATGTTTTGAGCCCCATATTAAAAAATTTATTATTTTAATTGGTTAGAGGCAAGAGTGACCTAACAATGAAAAGAGGCCAGTGTGCCTAGGGAATGTAATCCTTTGATAATTATTAATAATAAATACATCACTGGCTACTAGATGGGAAAGGAAAAGAGTTATAGGGGGCTATGATTCCATAAGAGAGGGGGAATTAAGGGGATACATATTTATTTTATATTTATTTACCCATTTTGTTTAATGGAGAATAACAGTTACATGAGATTCTTGGGAGGAAGGCCAAGTGGTTCCTTGATTCCAAGAATTACATAAACCCATCTTTAGTCTGGGATGGCAGTTATTCTATTGGTTGCTTATTGATTCACTCATTCACTCAATTCCTCATTGTCCACACATTTTGTTGGGATTTCACTCCATTCATTATTTCACCCACTCATCTTTCCTCATTTCATGTATGGGATTGGGAAATGAAAATGAATTGTTCAAGAGAAGCCATGGTATTGTTGGTTATAGAGACTATTGGTGTATTCCAGCCATGAATCAAGACCTACATGTTTGAGATTCTTTTTTTGTGCTAAGGTTTTCTCACAACTGCAAGTCCTAAGAGTACCATCATGGACATTCTGGACCACCTACATTGGATCCATGGAAGGAGATGGACAACCTGAGGAACTGCGTGGAAGAGAAGGGGATCCATTCTCTTGGGTTGTGTAGGCTGGGCAGAAGAGAGCTGATGTACTTTGGATTGTTGTGGGTGGTGAGAATCCTATGAGAGATTGAGTGCTAATTATCTTGGGAAGCCGAGTGAAACCCTGAAATCCATCCTTGTGGAGTCATAGCCCTAGCTCAAGGGTGACATTACTTCCGACACTTGGAAAACCAATGTCTATGGTTGGGTGGAACTTCCTTGGTCTACATCCAGTTGGTGTCATGTTTTCAGAAAAGATAAGTTCTCTATGTTATGGTTATTTACCTATGTATGATTTACTTCGTTGTGTATTTATTTATATTTGAATTTAATATTTAGAATATGAATGCTTGTTGGTTATTGTTGTGCATGTCATATGGTTCATTTCTTTATGTTGTAGAATGAATATTGATCAATGCATGTCAATATTTCATGAATCCTTATTAATTATAAATGTATCGGAACTTGAAATAAGTCTGAGAGTGGGCTTAAAGTAGTGTGGCTAGCCTGGGGTGGTTGGGAACATTAAATAAAGTGGTGTAGCCTAGCCTGGGGTGGTTGGGTTCGTTACAATGCATGGCTAAGTTTGTTTTAAATTGTAAAATAATTTATATTTGGCATGACTAGGTCTTTTTTGGAATATTCATACTGCCAATTCCTACACTTTTAGATTGAGATTCAATGAAAATGAATGGAATCTTGAGGCCATATTCCACTGAACTAAATTTATGTATGGAAAGGACCAACTCAGTGGATTTTGTTTCTATGAAATTATTTCTTTATCGGTCTTTCGGGACAATGGATTAATTATATATTCTATACTCTCTTCATGTTTCTTGCTAGCTTTGGGAATGTTCCATATAAGATTACCTTAGAACAAAAATAGTTAAATCCATGAAGTATTTCATTTTTATAGGCAACTATATCTATTTAGTTCTTTTCATAGATGTTGAAATCATGGCTTCTAGAATTTTACAGAAGTTGTTGGACTCTACTAGATGAATCACCGATTAGGATCAAGACTTTGATCTACCTATTTTGAGAAGAACGAAATAACTCCAAAGGGTAGAATTCCAAAGGATTCACCATGAAATCTATATTTTTTCCTAAATATCTTGATTTAAATATGTTGAACCTGCACAAAATAGATATATCTTGGAATTAACATACACAATTGGAGAGAAAATAGAAGAAAAGAGAAGCAGGAGAGAAAGAATGAAAGAATTCCCATTAACCAAATGAAGGAATGATAATTTACACATGATATACTCTGTATAAAACAACCAATGCACACTGTAGGAGAATTCAATGTGTCATAGTGGTGGTATAGAGTGATTTGGACACACACCAATAGTTACGGGAGTAAACTGCCACCTAGTATAGTCTCTCAAACAGTTATGAGAGTGAATTGTCACCTAGATGAGTTAAATAGTCTATCAGTCTTCAATTAACTAACTGAAACATAGTGAAGTGAGGAGGATATTAGAGAATCATGGGTAATGCGCTAGTCCAGTGATGATCCCAAGGACAATGTGCAGTATTTGGTGATGATCCCAATGTTGCATGGTGATAATACCAATGTAACATCTAGACTCCACTCAACTGATCAAACTGAAGTGAAAATTGAAGAGAATATTCTCCCTAGAGAAATATTCTTCTTGAAATATAGAATACTAAATAATGACTAATAAACATAGGAAAAACCTTAGGAAAAATAAATCCTAGGTGTGTGTGAAGTAACTCCAACATGCCCCTAAACATCACTATGATGAAAATAAAGAATGGGTCTCGACAACGAGGCCATGTTAGGTACCCAAATACAAAATATACATTGAAATAAAGCAAGGAAAGAGGGAAAACCTCATGGGAAACCCCCCCCTCAAAGTAAAATGTATGTAAAAAATAAGAACTGACAGTTTCTAGGAAATTGTGTCCTTCACTCCAAGACGACTGCACAAAGAATGAAACTTCTTCTCAGTGAAGGTATTGGTGAAGATGTCTGCAGTTTGTTCTACTGAAGGACATAACTGGAGGTCGATGATCCCCTCATGTACTAAGTCCCATATGTAGTACATGTGGATCTCGATGTGGTTCATCCGCTGGCTTTGAAATGGATCTCAGAACTTCAGAGTGCTCTAGTTGTCACACCAAATGATAATCCACCGATGAAATTGAATTCCCAACTCAGTGAAAAAATGTTGTGGCCACATAGCCTGAATGGTTATGTTAACTACCCCTATGTACTCTACCTTGGATGAATATATATAAATAGCAGCATGCTTCTTGCTCAACCAACAGATAGGCCTGAAACCAAGATTGAGTGAGTAACCAGATGTAGACTTGCAATCAATGCTATCACTAGCCCAGTTAGAATTAGTGAACCCGATGAGGTCCTATGTAGAGTCTGTTGAATAGTGAATCCTAAAGGTGATGGTTCCATGTACGTATCAAAGGATATTCTTTGCAACCTTCAATGTAGCTCATGCGGCTCCTGCATGGACCTAGAGACTACGCCTACTGCATAGGAGAGGTTTGGTCTAAAGTGTGTGAGATACAACAAGATCCCCACTAGTTTTTTGTATAGTGTGTTGTAAACCAATGGAGTGTCCCCACCATCCTCAAGTCCAACTCCTGATAGGAAAGGAATTGGGGCAGACTTGCAGTCTGTCATGTGAAATATTTCAAGGAGATCTCGTGCATACTTGGCCTGAGACCTTTTGATGCCTGATCCATCCTGACTGATCTCGATTCCAAGGAAGAAATGTAGTGGACCCATGTCCTTCATAAGGAGCCTGTCATGTAGAATCCTCTTGACTACAACAATCATTGAATTCAAGTGATCGGTGATCACCAAATCATCAACATACAAAATTAGGAGTAGAAGTGAATCATCTGTCTTGAGCATGTAAACATTCGGGTCTGATTTACAACATACAAAGTTTTGTGGCAATATATAGGAGTCCATCTTGGCATACCATTCCCTCAGAGCCTTCTTGAGGCCATAAATAGATTTCTTCAATCGACAGACCAAAGATGAATCTTGCATAAATCCCTGGGGTTGCTCCATATAGATCTCCTCAAAGAGATCTTCATGAAGAAATGCATTCTTCACATCCATTTGATGGAATTCCCATCCCTTGGTTTCCACAATGGAAATTCCGAAACATATGGAATCCATATTCTCTACTGGAGCAAAGGTCTCATCATAGTCAACGCCATGCACCTGCTGAAGCCTTTGGAAACAAGCATGGCTTTGTATCTTCTAGTTTTTCCATCCACTACGCTCTTGGTCCTGTAGACCCATCTGCACCTGACAAGTTTCCTTCCTAAAGGAAGGGGAACCAAATCCCAAGTATAGTTCTCGAGGAGAGATTTGTACTCCTCCTGCATGGAGGATTCCAAAAAGGGATTTCTAGCAGCCTCGCCATAAGACTGTGGATCTGAAGACTGAACCAGGAAAATATGCTTGGGTGGAAATGGTTCAGTGGCAGCGAGTGCAAGAGGAGGCTCCTCTAAATCATATTGAGTCATCCTAGTATCAGTTGGATCCCCAAAAAGATCCCCTACATCCTGAAGAGTAGTCTAAGCTCACTTGGGCCTCGGCTCTGGATCTACATATGTATATGCATGCACTGAATCTGCATCTGACTGTACTGAATTTGTATCTAGATCATCTAAATCCTCTGAGTCGGAACTCTCATCTAAAAAATATTTGGCATGTGCATGCTCATTATCTCTGATAGGTGGAAGAACAAAGGTGTCTGCATATGGCTGTTGAGGTACATGTGAGACACTTTCCTCGAATTGCACACTTTGGTCAATGATGAGCTGATATGAGGAAAGATCAATAAGTTTGTATCTCTTCACACCGTTCGGGTATCCAACAAAGAGACACTCTATTATCTTTGGATCAAGTTCCTTCCTCTTTTCAAAGGGAATACTGGCCCATGCATGTGAACCGAAAATACGAAAGTGGGTCACTTCTAGTTTGAGGCCACTCCAAGCCTCGTAGGGGGTATTATCCTTGACATATCTTTGGGGAGATATGTTTTCTATGTAGGTAGCACAATTCAGTGCTTCGGCCCATAATATCTATGGAAGTGACTTCGCATGTAGCATGCAATATCCCATCTCTTTTAGAGATCTATTTTTCTACTCAAAAACATTGTTTTTCTGTGGTGTATAGGGAACCATGTGTTGCAATTGAATCTTTGCCTCATGAAAAATATTCTATATCTCATGGTTGACATACTCCCCTCGTTATTAGTTCATAGGATTTTTATTTTCTTTCATGATTGTGTCTTAACAGGGGCTTTGAAATCTTTGAGGTATTGAAAGACCTTTGATTTTTTCTTGAGAAATAAAGTCCATGTGAAGCGTGAGAAATCATCAAAAAAAATGAGCATGTATCTTGCTTTTTTGATTCATGGATGTAGAAAAGGGCCCATGAGGTCACTATGGATCGTATCTAAAAGAGAGGAATCTCTCTTAGTCTTTCCTTTGCCAAATTTCTCTTGAGGGTGTTTTCCAAGAACACATCCCTAAAAAGCTCCTTTGGAGAAGTGGATGTTGGGTAGACCATCAACCATTCCCTTATTTCTAAGATATTACACATATCGTAAATTTAAATGCATGAACCTTTCTTTTCATATCCTACTTCTTTCATCAGCATGTGTAAGCAATAATGTAGAATCTGGTTCAATAAATTCAAAAAATGCGTAAAGTATAGATTGATGATTTACCTCACTGGTAGAAACCATGGAATTGGTTTTCATGTCATAGATATCCACTGCATCAGGTGTGAATATGAATCTCTTTCTGGTGCCGTAGTTATTCATCTGATACACAGAAAGAATATTGATGGAAATTTTGGGAACGTGTGGCACATTCTCGAATCTTTCGTTTGTGAGTTCAATGTAGAAATTTACAATACACTTAACGTATTCCTGTGATTCTCCTGATCTAAAAATTTCCGACACTTGTTAAATATAGAATAGCTTCTACTGTTATTCTTGCGGAAGCAATTAAACAACGATCACAACCACAATGCATAAAGTGAAATATCAATAACACACAACACATAAGTTTTACCGAGAAATCGTAAAGCTAAAAACCCCACTATCATATATTATGTATATCATGAATCATGAAACAATCTCATACAAAACTCTAATCCAAGAGCTCTCAGTACAATACAATCTTCTCACACTATCATACACAAATTAGAAAATACTTGTGCCAATTCCTGTGTCCAGACAGTCTGCCTCCTCTGCACAATCTCTGCAATTTGAATTCTCACAATGAATCGAATCATACATGAATTGCCTAGTTTGCACATGCTCATAAGAATATCCACTGCATGTGTGATCAAATCACAACTGATAGCCAAACTGTCCCTTTCACCTGTTATCTCAACTGGGTCTCCACTGGATCTAACATGCATGTATTTAACCGTGGTGAATCTTCAGTTGCATGTGAGTTCACTGATTAACCGAACTCTCACTAGTGCATGTTTAGTTACAACTAGTACAATTGATCTTAACTCACTTAACTACACTTATGATTCTGTTACAAATCCAACTCACTTAGTTATGAATGAAATAATAGATGAATATTTATTGTCCAATTTATTTAAGGGAAAAGTAAATTAGACACATGTTTCTTTTTTACTTTTCAACACTCCCTCTCAACAAGAAAGGGATTATCCTTCACCCCAATCATGTCTCTATGATATTCACATTTTCTCCTAGTGAGCGCCTTTGTCAGAATGTCTGCATCTTGATCTTCCGTAGGAATGTATTGAACAAACATGATCTTCCACTACACACAATCTCTGAGATGATGATACCGGATATCTATATGCTTAGATCTATCATGAAACACAGGATTAATCGATAGTTTAATGCAACTCTGATTATCACAGTAAATCAATGTCAGATCTAAATGAGAACCAAACAAACCAACCAAGATCTTCCTCATCCAGATAGCCTCACATGCAGCTTGGTTGGCTGCCATGTATTCTACTTTCTCTGAACTAAGTGCCATGGATCTCTGTTTCCTACTGTACCAAGACATAGTTGTAGATCCGATACTGAAGATCCCCCCTGATGTGCTCTTTTTTCCTATTGGGATACCTGCCCAATATGCATCCGTGAAGTCATGCAACTTCACTTCATACGTCTGTCTATACTATAATCCATACTCAGATGTGCCCTTCAGATATCTCAAGACATGCTTACCCACCTTCCAAAAGAGTTTGGTAGGCTTAAGCATCGCTTGACCTAGCTGGTTAACCATGTAGCAAATGTTCGATCTTGTATTCACTAAATACATTAGCGAACCCACTAACTGTCGATAGACAGTAGCATCCACTACCTCTCCAGAAGTAGCATCCTCTTTCCTCCAGTTTCCTGGATGAGGAGTATCCATGGGTTTGCAGCCCTCCATGTGAAACTTACCCAGTATCTCCCTTGCATACTTTCCTTGAGACACAAAAAGTTCACAATCTCGTTGCCATATTTCCAAACCAAGGAAATAATGAAGAAGGCCCAAATCCTTCATCTCAAACTCCTTTGCAAGGTCCTCCTTGCATGAGTGTATTAGCTTCTCATCACCAGCCAATATTAAATCATCAACATAAAGCACAATGATTAAAATCTTACCCTCCACCACAATTTGGTATAGGTTTGCATCTGCTTCACTTTTGGTGAAGCCCAATCTGGTGAAATAGACGTCCATCCGAGTGTACCAAGCACAGGGTGCTTGCTTCAGCCCATAAAATGCTCTCTTGAGTCTGCACACATGTGACTCTCTATCAAAGGTCTCAAAACCTTCTGGTTGTTCAATGTACACTTCTTCCTCAATGATCCCTTTGAGGAACGCAATTTTTACATCCATTTGATGAATGCGCTAGCCCATCTGCATTGAGAGTGCAAGGATGGATCTTATGGAATAGTACCTTGTGACAGGTGAAAAGGTATCATCATAATCTATCCCCTCGATCTATGAAAATCCCCAGGCCACAAACCTGGCCTTGCATTTCTCCACACTCCCATTAGCAGCTTGATTTACCTTGTATATCCATCTCGAACCTACCACTGATTTATCAATCGATCTTGGGACAATTTCCCATACACTGTTTTTGACAATGGAGTCATACTCCTCTACCATAGCATCTACCCAAGTGGGGTCTTGCACTGCTTCTTGAAAGGAAGATGGTTCAGTCACAACACATTTTCTCATGAGAGCCATGTATCCAACAAATTGATCAGGGGACTGTATCTGTCTGCGCTATGATGTAGGGGCTCCTACATTTTGTGCAGCATCTAGTCTCAATCTGTCAGCTTTCGTGGTATGCTTTGTACCATTTCAGATGGATGGTTCTGCTTGAGTGGTTTCCTCCACTCCATGCACCTCCTCATGTTCTTGATCCACATTTTGAGACTCATCTTTGGGAACCAACAGTTCCTCTTCTACATGCAAGTCTAGCTCCCTCTCAAGCGACAATCGCATGGCTTTCCCCTCATCGAATTTTATATCCTGTTGCATAACAATCATCTTATTGTTCGAAAAATACACATGATAATTATGGGTTGTTTCTATGTACCCCACAAATATCCCAACTTCAGCAGTCGGTTCCAGCTTCTTCCTGGCATCCTTGGTCACATTCACATAAACAGATGAACCAAAAATTTTAAAATGAGAAACATCAGGTTTATTACCAGTAAAAGATTCGTCAGGTGTACTCATGCCAAGTACTCTATGAGGACAATGGTTCTGCACATAAACCACAGTATTGCATGATTCTGCCCACAAATGCATTGGTAGGCCCTGATCATGCAACATAGCTCATGTTGCACCAACGATTGTTTTGTTCTTTCTCTCTGCGACCCCATTTTGCTGTGGGTTATGAGGCGTTATGAGTTCTCTTCAAATTTATTCTCTACTGTAGAAGTCTTTGAATTTGTTAGAGATGTATTCTCCACCATTATTACTCCTTAGATCCTTCACTTGCTTCCCCGACTCTTTCTCCACCAATGCTTTAAACTCACAGAACTTTGAGAATGTTTGATCCTTCTTTTGCATGAAGAATATCCAGCATTTACGAGAAAAGTCATCAACAAAAATAACATAATACCTGTGTTTTTATGTTGAAGCTATCGAGAATGGTCCACAGACATCCATGTGAACTCTCTCCAGGATCACCGAAGCATGGTTATCCTTTTCATGAAAGGTGGAATTTACATACTTCCCCAGGGTGCACCCCTTGCACTGATCTGACCGAGCTAAGTGTTCCCCTTGGAAGTCTAGTAGATATTTGTTGCATGATATTCAAGGATCCATGATGAAGATGGCCCAATCTCCTATGCCATAATTCACCCTCATCCCGGCTCACCACTTTTTCTGCCTTGCCTATCATGGAATTGCAGCGATATACCTCCAGCATGTAGAGATTCTTAACTTGAATACCTATCTTCTTGACTTGACTTGTTGCTTTATGTTGCAGGTAGGCTTTACCACTGCTAAAAACTACATCATAGCCTCTCTCCTCCAACATTGCAACTGAGACCAAGTTTTTCTTCAGACCTGGAACATGCATAACATTTTTCAATTGAAATGGTTTACCTGACTCCCTCTGAAAGGAAATGGTACCAATACCAATTGCACTGTATCGTCCATCATCACCCATATCTATATTCATTCTGAGATCTTTCTCTTCCAGGTCAATGAAAGACTCTTTATCTCCCGTCATGTGAAATGAAGCACCACTATCCAAATACAACACAGATCCCGATGCACTTGAATCCATGCATGCGATCAAAGAGAAGTCAAGCTCAAATTGTGAGACAAGAGCCTCACCAGTTGCAGATCCAACCACTGTCTTGTTCTTCTTCTTCTGCAGACAGTTAGTATAGAGATACCCATGTTCATGACAATGAAAACACTTCACTTTGGTCAAATCCAGCTTCTTGACTTTAGACTCGAATTTTKATTGGAATTTATTCCCTTTCCCTTTCCTTGCCTTGGCAGTCAAAGTACAATCCTCTTCATCATCACGCTTTGATGGAGATCCATCTCTAGTGTTTCGCCTGAACTCCTCTTGCACTAGATCCGACCATAGTTGTTCCCAATCTGGCAATTTTTCCCTTCCATTGACAGAGTCTTGATAATTTTTCCAACTCTTAGGAAGCCCTAGCAGCRCCAAGCTCACCTAATAATCAACATCGACTATTATTCCCACACTTCCAAGCTCATCCCGACATTSGAAAAACTTCATGAGATATTTTGGAATGGTGTCGCCTTCTCCATCTTGATCTTCCTGAGTTTATCTTTGAGCACCAATTTCCTATGGTCGCTACTGTTTTGGAACAGATCTGTCAAAGCCTTCCACATTGCATATGGTGTGGTTTTCCCATGGAGACTTGATACAATGTGGTCTCATACTCACTCCAACAGAATCCTCCTTGCCTTTGCCACTTTCTTTTTCCATGCATCAAGATTTGCAATATTTGTCCCATCCGTCTTAGGAACATCATTGTTAATGTAACCCTTCAAGCCATTGTCTTAGAGAACGACCTCCATCCTGTCCTTCCAAGCAATGTAGTTAGAGCTTCCCTCGAGTGCATACTCCAACCTCAAGCCATTGAAAGACATTTTGATCTTGAATCAGCTGTCGCACCAAGAAAATATTGCAAATTCGAATGTTATCCAACCACCAAAGCTCAACTCTTACAATCCCTCTTCTCTGGGAGGTTCGCACCCCACCTGAGAGTAGCCTGAGGGAAGTTCGCACCCTACCTGTGTGTATCCTGCGAACTTGCCTGGGAAGTTTTCACCCTGCTCCACTGTAGCCTGGGAGAATGCCAATGAAGTTTACACCCTTCTTCATTGTTAGACTGAGGGAAGTTTGTTGGAAAATGTTTAACAAGTAGCATATGCTTGTCATTGATGGCAAGTACAGCAATGAAGATGGCATGGGTACAGGAAGAATGTACAAAGGATTGTTGGCATGTTTTACAGGCAACATAGACTTGTCATTGATGGCAAGTACAATAGTGATAATGGCTTAAGTACAACAGTGAAGATGGAAGGTTCATAGAGGTGATTGATCGAAAGCCGACGATGGAATCCTTTAAGGATTCGAGGAGAATAAGCTCAGGAGGAATAGCATTCTTATACACACAGGAAAGAGACCGAGAGCCGTCGGATCTCATTCGGAAATCCCGACAGCTGTTGGATCGGGAAAAGCTGCACAGATGTTAAGCGCAGAAGTTGGCGTGCAGAAGAAGTGATCTGTGCCATCAGATTGGAAGCGGATACCCGACAGCCGTCAGATTTGCAGAAGTTGCGAGAGAGATAAGCCATCGGAGAATCGATAATCGGGGATCGGGACTTTGAAATGTCCAATTCACTCAACAAAAAAAACCTTGAAATTGCGATATGCAATTTCGCGATGTAGTGACAGTCGTTGGATAAAAAGTAATCTGGACCATCTATTCATGTGGACGCGTGGCAGCTGTTAAAGCCAAGGTGATATCCCGACGGGATCTGGACCGTCTATTTGAATGGACGCGTGGCAGCCTGGAGGCTCCATCGGAGAATCGGGGATCGGGATTTTATACTGTCCAATTCTCTTGAC
>JASDQU010270813.1:0-11432 GCA_032191745.1 Picea mariana
ACATATGTATAGTCTTTGTACTATTACTTTCTAGTTTCTTTTAGTATTATGGACGTGTCATTTTTTATGTTATCATTCATCACTATGGCAGATGTCAAGTGAATCCGAGGTGTTCATTAGGTACGTAGACGGTGATAGCTGGCACACTCAGAGGCTTGCCTCTACAGCTTGGGTAATTTTTACACCTCGAGGCCAATTATTATCTTCCAGAGGTATATGCTTAGGTGACACCACAAACAATGTCACCGAGTATAGTGTAGTTATTGAGTTGCTTTGTGACACCCTGTCATTTGGTATCTCTCATCTCCGGGTCTATCTCGATGCTCAACTGGTTGTGTCTCAATTAAATAGAGTCTACCGTGTTCATGATTTGACTTTACACCAATGATTCCTTAGGTTACGTATCTTAGAACGAAGCTTTGATTATATTACATATTTTCATGTGCCTAGGAGATTAAACCAAATTATAGATACTCTAGCTAATCAAATTTTAGATTGGCATCTCACACACATATGAAAGGATATACACATAAGCATGTAAATACATTTTTAAAAGAAAAAATGATCCATAAGACACAAAAAGATATAAAAATCCATATATAATATCATAGTCACCAGAGTACATAGGTGGACGCAAGTGCCTCAAAAGTATGACCAATAACGAGTCATGGGGCTTATGCCCTCAAAACATATATACAAGTAGTGCTCTCGGCACGTGAAAAGTCTAACTAAGGTCAGGGCCTGTGGGCCCTATTGTACTGATCAACAACATTTTCCAAATGCCAAAACAATCGGACCCACATCCATGGTGCCCTCACTACATGAGGTTGCATAGATGGTGGCATATCCTCAATCTATGCCATAGGGACCGTGCGGGTGAGTGAAGTAAAGTTTCACTCGACTCCTCTCAACACCCTCTCAACCTCCCCGACTGGAAGCTCTTCTACTGCTGCTAGTCCCCCTGCAACAGTAGGTGTGGCCCCTGGCCGAGGACAACGCCTGTTCCTTGCATAGTTCGCAGGTTGCACTGGTCCCACATTTGCACACAACAAACACATATCTATCAAATACTCTAGTATAAAAAAATGATATATAAAAAAAAACAACAACAAAACAATGATGTAAACTTACCCATCTCTCCTCGCTCCTCACTAGGAGGTATTGGTATCTCAGGATCTCTCGAGAAATCAATCCCAGCATAAGGGTAATCCTCTATGACTGGGGTCTGTCATGAAAACCAAGCGAAGAAATCATCGTCAAAGGACTCATTGGTCCTTCCACCACCTTGTCATGGCAGTAACACTTTCCATCTACAAACTGCAGGAAGAGAGGCTTGATGTCCTTGTACCACGACTTGAGGACTGAAGCTCAGAACTCTTCCAAAGAAGAAAGAGCATAGAATGGTCCCGAACCCGAAGTTCCTCTGCGTCTATGACCAACAATCTATCAACTGCCTCTTCACACAATCTAGTAGGTTTGTGCTCCAGTCAAATATTTGTGCATTTAAGCACTGGATGACACAGTTCATCTGTGCATAGGATGCCTGATGTAGAGCCATAGAACCAGTCATCCTCCTAATAAGAAACACAATCGCTTGCAGCGATAAGTTAGCAATCTTGCTTATGGGCACCTATGAGCTCGATCGGTCTGTACTAGCCTCACAATAAAGTCCTATCAATTTTGATATGTTATGATGCCCTGAAGGAAATGTCTGGAAGTTGACTGGTTCCCCTCTCTGGAGAGGCCATTCAAAAAATATATGTCCTCTATCGTGGGCACCAGTGACTTCCCCTCTAACATAAAGGCCTTTGCATCAGGATGCCAATAATCAACCAAGGAATTCAGTATCCTAGGTTGTGCCCACATAAAAGGACATAAGAAGAACTTGAGAAGCCCACATTGCATTAAGGCAACCACAACATTGGGGTCTTCCCCGACCAACTCACTAACTTCCTCATGCTCTCTTTCCCTCTAGTGAACATACATCCTGTAAAATACCAAGTTCAGGAGGGTTAACCCTTGTTTTTTATTTTTTTTCATTCAATAAGGGGGTCCACACGGGCTGTAATGCTGATAATCGTGTGTACACTTGTGAAGTTTTTACTCTACCCGAATGTACACGTGGCCTATCATAAGACAACCCACGTGGACCTAGGGATGACCTTTTGAAGGTCGACACCCCCTAAAAACTTGAAACCCAAAGCATAAATAAAGATTTAAATTGCAAGAGGAGAGATTTTATACTTACTTTGTCCAGACAGATGGTCGTTTCATCCACTGTAGATCCCGGAATCACCACTTTTATCAAAGGTTTTTTTTTTCTCCAGAGTCAATTTCCAAATCAGCAATGGTGATAATGAGCTGCCAACTTCTATTTATAGACTTTTTGGCCTCTTTTTGTCACTTTTTTGGCCCCCCTTATCATTTTCTTTAAACCAAAAACCATTTAGAGTGATTCAGGAGTTGCATTGAAAGGGTATGATTGGGTATTAGGACATTTTTTTTTTGGATTTTTGGGTAACTTTTGACGGTCCATGGAAAAATCTCAAATGATCAACTTGAGCATGTAGGTTAGGTTTCCACCCTGACTTTTGTATCTCGTTGTCTTTATCCCTTTGCCATAGGATCAATCCCATCAGATTGCAACACTAAACCATCATTGTTGCTTTAGAAGTGTCACGAGTTGGTGGTAGAGCTTACCGGAACATGGATGCCCTAGGTAGATCCTGGTTGCATTATGGTGTCCATGATGTCTCTAATCATTGTAGGCTCGGGAGTCCTTGTTGTTTTTTCTGATTACAAGTTTGAGCCTCATTTTCATGATTCCTTTTCACTCTTCACCTCACCCTCGGGACTCCCAAAAAACATAACGGGTCTTCTTTTAAGCCCTTTTCAGACCCTATAAACATGAAAAGATTGTCGAGCGATCTTGTGGCCTTTCACACTCATTAAACTAAAATTTGAAAGTCGCGTCTGTCTGACAGTAGTTTACCCCTTTTTCGGTTCGGACGGTCAACTGTACGAACAAAGGTATATTCTAAGGAACTTCAGTTCTCTAGAAGAGTACTCTCAAGTATCATTTTAACCCTTTTTCGGGCCTGAGGGACTAAATTTACGAAAAAAGGAACCTCCACGGAGTCCATAGTTAAGCTCTTTTCAGACTCCCTAAAATTGAAAAGATCGTCGAGTGACCTTATTCTTTCACACTCATTAAAATGGTCCAGAAGAACATTCCCGACGGAGTCCATAGTTAATCTTTTTTTAGACTCCTTAAAAATGAAAAAATGATTGAGTGATATTGTCTTTAACACACTCATTAAAATGGTTTTGAATAGACGTCTTGTCGGTGCTAGTTTACCCCTTTTTCGAACCGACTATACTACCTTCGAAAAAGGTACCCCAGTGGAGTCTCCTTTTATGTTTTTCAGACTCTCTAAATATGAAAAACAGTCGATCTTACCT
Organism: Picea mariana; assembly: GCA_032191745.1. Taxonomy (NCBI): domain Eukaryota; kingdom Viridiplantae; phylum Streptophyta; class Pinopsida; order Pinales; family Pinaceae; genus Picea; species Picea mariana. The sequence goes on from JASDQU010270813.1 coordinate 3,463, forward strand.
TCTTTAGCCTCGTTAAATTCACATCGAAGGACGTTACCATTGTGTGTTTTATTAATCGCATTTTCATACCTGTGTCTTTGGCCTAATGCTGGATCCATTTTTCTCTCAACTAGACCATCTAAAGCATGCCTTATACACAAGCCTTGTAGCACTTTGCCTCTGCATCTTGACAGCTTTGGCCACTGGAGGATTTTTCCTGAGTGTCCTTACTCTGAACATTAGTCTTGTCCCTGTGCCTTGAACTTGTATGTTTGCAATGCTCGTTCCTCCTTTGTAATGTAACATTCTTTTATTCTTTTTCCAAAACTATTGAAAAAGACAAAAAAAATCAAATATACCCCAAAAAGAGGAAGGGAAAAGTATTTTCTTTATTGGTAGCATAATGAGTCGCCCTTGAATAAAGAACATTTGTCCATTTTTTCATCAAACTTTGGGATTTAATATGACCTTAGGAAGCTTTTATCGCTACATAGAGTTGTGTCCTCCTCCATTTGGTTATTCTTCCAAACATATGGATAGTTTGCATTGCCTCTTAGCTCATAGAATTATGTTAATGCCATGCTTCCTGAGTCTCATCATTGTCATGCTACTATCCAAGGGAAGTTTTTAACAAGCTTAAGTTGGCCCCTCTGCAGTTTGTCTCTTGCCCTCATACCTGACCATCCTAAATATCCAGTCAAGACTTTGTTTGAAATCAATGAAGCTTCCTGTCTGATCATCAATATTCTCTATTCCATGACTAATGAGCCGTTGAAGACCTCTAGGTAGTGAAGTCGTACACTCATATTACGCTCCTACCCGAGTTTTGAAGATATTGAAGTTGTTGCTCGAGATCTGAAGACCTCATATCCATCCATCAGGCCTTAGCAGCTTCTAAAAAGATGGATACTCTACACGTATATCTTTTTGATTTTGAGATGTAGCTCCGCTGTGTATTGTTCGTGGCTACACTTTATATAGTTATATGACATGGATCTACAGTGTATTTTATTGGTAGCCATGATTTTATTTTATCCCGAGCATGGGCATGCCTGCCTTGGTGAGACAAATGTTATTTTTGTAGACAACACCTCCCAATTTCTGGTCCCTAGGCTCACTTGTTCAGCACATTGGTGAAGATTGTTAATGTATTTAGGCCATCAGATGCTCTTCTGACCTCACACATTAGGGGGCATCTGTTATAACCCTAATTTGCACCAGACATGCTTACCTGGCATCAAGCCATCTTAGATTCCTTTTTTTCCAAAACACTATTGAACAACTCTTCTTAAAACCACCTTTTATAAATGCCCACGCACCCTGCTCCATTACTACACGTGTGTACACGCTAGCTGACCCAAAACAACCCACGTGTACCTACAAAAGCATGAAAAAAGGAAAGTTGCTGACGGAACACAAAACTTTGGGTGAGTTAACTAAACCTTTCGTCCATGCATGGTCGAGGGTTTGACCAAATACCTAGTTTCTTCTAACCTATAAAAGAAGGGTTAGGGGTCCTATTTGGAAGGAGGAGAATCATAGTAAAGAAACTATACCCGAGTGCGCATTCCCTTTGTCCCAACCCTTTAGCCATCCTTGTGCAAAGAGAAAGATAGAGCAAAGAAGTTGGAGGACAGTTGAAGAGCATCCCAAGACCAGGTTCATGGAGCAGTGGCCGACTTCATCATTGTAAGTTGATTTGTTGAAGTTAATAATAAAGAAGTACTTTTCCCGTCCCACCATATGAGGTTTTCATGGTTTATTGCATACATGTTTATTGAATCTCTAACCCATTGATCTATATATCAAATGCATGTGGAGTTCTTTGTTTGTCTTGTGTGAATGCAGGTCAGCCTTGGGAGGAGAGCTACAGTCAAAGAGAGATCAAGTGTGAAGAAGGATCGATATCAAACGCCCGAAATAAGGTATGCTCACTTGATCTTCTTAACTACGTATTTTCTTAAGAATAATGGGGATTAGGTCCAGGATGATGGTAGAAAGTAGGAATCTTTAGGTCTTTTCTACATGCATAATAAAACCCTAAGTGCTAGTCCATAGGGGGATTTCCCACTCACAACATTGCTCCAGTTGGGAAAAACTAGAATCAACGAAATGACCATCTTCTACTTCAACATGTACAAATTATTCTGAGATTCTCCATTCCACTGAAACTTAATGTATTTCTTCAACAACTTTTCCAGAAGGGTTGTAATTTGTGTGTATCCTCTAATGAAATTTCTATAGTATCTTGTATGAACCAACGTGGCTCTCAAATGTCGCATTGAAGTGGGTGGTGGAAAATAAACAATCACCTCTATATTTGTAGGATCAACTAACAATCCATGTTTACACACCACATTTCCAAACAAAACTTCAAAAGGAGAAAAACAATTGCATTCTTCAAATTCAATGAGATCTGGTACTACCTACACCTATCCAACATTAAGTGCAAAATTTCAACATGATCTTTCAAAGGACTAAATATTTTCCAATCATCTAAGTAAACTTCTAAGAACTTATGAATGAACTCTTTGAAAGCTGCAACAACTACTCTGGAAAATATTTTTTTTTCATTCTTCAACCCAAGAGACATAATTGTGTGCTGGTAACAACCACATTCTATCACAAATGTTGTCTTATATAAACTTTCTTGCAAAATATTGATCTGGTGGTATCCTGAGAGTCCATCTGTAAAAGGGTAAGAATCCTAACCCCCTAAATTCTCCAATACTTCATATGTAAAATGTGTAGGAAATGGATCATGTAAACAAGCATCATTTAATTTTCTCAGATCTACGCATATACCAATTCCTCATGTCTTCTTGTCATGAAATACCACTAGGACGATCCACTCTCATTCTTCAACATGTTCTATAATTCTAGCTTCTAACATCCTATCTATCTTTTCTTTTACCTTCTGTTTATACGTCAGGTTCATTCTAGAGGGTCCATGTCTCATAGGTTTGACATACGACTTCAACGAGATCTCCATATCTCCCGATTCTCCTGCAATTCCCTTCATCTATGAAAAAACAGTTGGAAACAAGTCGAGATACTTGTGCAATAAGTTATTTCCTCACTCCAATAGTCCCCTATGTTCTCAAACTTGGGCTTATCTTCTATTCCAATATTCACTTTACATGTCTTTAATGGCTTGGCTTATATCACATATTTAAGTTCTGGTCCCTCTATTGTGCCTTCTCCTTCTATTTCTAGTATTTGTACATTTCTTGGATCTTCCTCATTTTTTTCTTCTTTGCAAACATTATAAGAATGCAAGACCTCATCAATTGTTGCAGTAGCTCTAGGTGCACCATACAAAGGTAGGGACCCTATCGAGTCCTCTGATGAAAAAATATTATTCTTGATAACCTGCAAGGATGAATCAATAAAAGGATTATTATTTTCAAAATTGAACGCTACCTTGAAGTTCCTGTTTAATTGTTCCCAATCGCCTATGCCTCTATGTGCTTCTAGCAATATGTACCAATTCTTCAGAATTACGTCCAGAGTATGCACAAACAAGTGCGTCCACTCTTGCTTAGGCACTAACTTACACTTTCTGGTACACTTGGTAATATGGTGTGTTGGAAAAATTAATCCAATATACTTTTTCACAATATCCACATTCTTTGTTTTGAATCTAACCAATGATAACCTTTTTCACTGCTGCCAATCTCATATTACATGGTTGTGCACAACCCACCATCTTGTAGGGGTCCCTTTTAATGCAACATCTAACGATAATAGTCTTTGTTGATTTGAGATTTTCAATTCAAATTCACTTATAAAAGAAACTACATCAATTAGTCCATCATACCTTGGAGGCTCACATATCTCAGTTCCAATCCATCACAATGCGTGGGTAATTTGAGCACATTTTCTTATCGACGCTTCGTGCAATCTCTGCTACCAATTCTCGAGAGCCTCTTCCGATTTTGATGCATAGGAACTAATACTCCTCCAACTAAGTGTTGATATTATGGTATCTGTGGGAGGTATTAACCTCCACTTGTGACCTTTGATTAGATTAGAATATTCCAGGAAGCAAGAGAAACCCTAAAAGACTTGGACATAACCCTAGAAGAGAAGTCGACTAAAGAGAATATTTTATATTGAGTCTTTGGCCTCCAGAAAGAGAAGTCAGCCCATAAAAATTAAAGAGAGAAATATAAATATAGGGTACCAGAGCTCATTTGGCACACACAACTCACAAATCCAGAAATTCAATAGTGCACACTGCAAAAATTTAGTAGTGCGCAAGTCTGGAGAGCAGCTGCAGCTGCAGTTGCTGCAACTTGTAATTTCGGTCTTTCTGGGTTGGAATTTTTTATCAGTATTGGTTATCTTTGCTTGGTGAATTATCCTTGGTTGGATATTGATTTACTACCAGAATTATTCTCTCTATCAAGGTCAAGGTGCTCGGGGATGGCATTCGTGCCTATGGTTGGGTTACAATATTGTTATATTGTCTATGGTTAAAGGAGCACACCCACTTTTCTAACAGGTTATGGGTCCACACCTCCTTCATTCAGTCTAACCTCTGGAAGGAAGCTAAGCCATAAGGTTATCAAGCTCACTGAACAACTACCACTAGGGTTTCTAGTAGGTGCAGTTATTGAAGCACTACCACTAGGGTTACTAGTAGGTGCAGTTGAAAAACCCTAAAAATATTTCCCAACACCTTATGCTGGAACAACTTACTCAATGATAAGATATTCTAGTGCACCTTATTCCAGCGCACCTGTTGGCACTCTCATAAGGAAAAAATGTCGAGGTTGATATTTTTGGTCAAAGGCAAAGTTTGACCATTTATCAGTCAACATAAATCATGAATGAAAAGATAGATCATCTATGTTATTCAACTCTCACAAGAATTCTTGAAGATGACATGTGGATAATTGACAGTGGAGCTTCCAAACATATGATAGGAGACTGGGTCAGACTCTCTAATCTAAATGAAAAGAGGACATCCTACAAGGTAGCGCTTGGAGATAAGAACACCTATCCAGTTGAAGGAATTGGTCAAGCCTCCATCAAATTGAAAACATGTAATAATGTTCATTTGAGCAATGTCTTGTATGTACCTTGTTTAGAAAAGAATCTCATATGCATTTCTTTCCTAGAATACAAAGGAAACATAATAGCCTTTGTAGATGGAAAAGTATTATCTTGTTCTAGAGACTCCAGTATAGAGAACACTAGAGTTATTGGAACCCATAAAGGAAGACTATACAGACTACTAGAATGAAATTATGAAGCTCTCTTACATGATGAAGTCAATCCCAATGAACTTTGGAATAAAAGGTATGATCATATTAATTATCAAGAATTACCTTTCCTCGAAAACATGGTTGAAGGAATACCATAACTACAATATACACATGAAGGAATTTGCAAAGGATGTTCTCTTGGTAAAAATGTTTAGAAACCATTCTCAAGAAACAATAATAGATATAAGGAAATCCTAGATCTAATACATTCAGATGTTTGCGGTCTGATGTCAATCAAATATCTAGGAGTTTCTCTTTATTATGTAATATTCATAGATGATTACTCAAGAAAGACTTGGTTATATGTCTTGAATATAAAGGATGAAGTTTTTAGCAAGTTTCAATAATTCAAAGAAGAAATAGAGAACCTCACAAAAAATAAAGTCAATACCTTGAGAACAGATAATGGAGGAGAATACACATCCAAGGAATTTGTTTCCTTTTGCAAATCGGTAGGGGTTAGGAGGGAGCTAATTCTTCCTCATAATCCTCAACAAAATGGTGTAGCATAAAGGAAGAATATATATATTGAATAAAAAATGAAGACAGTAATGAATGATCAAGGTTTATCTATGTATTTGTGGGGAGAAGCAGCCATGAAAACAATATATTTTTAGAACAAAATTTCCCATCGCATCTTGAAAGATATGACTCCAAAAGAAGCCTTCTCAGGAAAGAAACCTAATGTGGAACACTTAATAATATTTGGATGACTTGTTTACATTCACATACCCAAGAACAAAAGGAAGAAACTAGAACCCTCACGAAAGAAAGGCATATTTGTGGGATACATTGAATCATCCAAAGCCTACAAAATTTATATCCCAGAACAACATAAGGTTGAATTCAACAGAGACATAACCTTCAATGAAAAGATGGATTTAAAGAAATCCATAGAAGAAACTATAGAATAAGAAGAGCATGAAGAGCCTAAAGAAGAAAGCACATGTCTTCCAGAAAGTCAGAATGCAGAAACATAACAACTTGATCATCTGATGCAACCATGTGAACCTATTGAATCAGTCATTGTACCTAAAACCAAGAAATGTCTATCTTGGATTGAAGCTACTCTACAAGAAGCAGAAAGACTCAAATCCCTAAGTGGCACCTTCAAAGAAAGAAAAAATCCCAAAAGATTATACAACTATGCAACATGTATGACAAAGATTATAAATGAAGAACCCACCACATTTGAAGAAGCAACTCAGAAGAAACAATGGGAAGAATCCATGACAGAAAAACACCAGACCATCATGAAAAATGATGTATGGGAAATTGTGCCTAGACCCAAATAAAAATCAATAGTAACTTCAAAATGGGTCTATAAGATCAAACATGCAACAGGCAGAAGTGTGGAAAAATACAAAGCAAGCTTCATAGCTAGAGGATTCTCCCAGAAGAAGGGAGAAGATTATGATTATACTTTTGCTCCTGTTGCCAGATATACTTGTATTAGAGCCATTATGTCTCTTGTTGCTTCCATGGGATGGATTTTACATCAGATGGATGTAAAGACAACTTTTCTCAATGGAGAAATCAAAGAAGAAGTATACATTGAACAACCCCAAGGATTTGAAGTACATTCCAGAGACACTCATGTTTGCAAATTAAAGAAAGCCATGTATGGACTCAAGCAAGCTCCAAGAGCTTGGTATGCCATCATAGACAGTTACTTAATAAGACTTGGTTTCTCCAAGAGCCATGCAGATCCAAATCTCTACTACAAAGTCGTGAACAATGCACCTGTGATTCTACTGCTATATGTCGATGATTTATTATTGACAAGTAAAGAGTCTCTCATCACCCAATGTAAGAAGGAAATAGCTTATGAGTTTGATATGAAATACCTAGGTCTCATATATTATTACTTGGGACTAGAAGTATGGCAGGAGCATGGTGAAGTATTCCTTGGACAAGGAAACTATGTAGTGATTATTCTTCAGAAGTTTGGAATGATGGATTTTAAATCCATGGACACTCTTATGAACACATATATAAGAAAGTAAGAGACTCAAAATATGATCCAGTAGACCCGTCCCTATATCAACAATTGATTGTTTCATTAATGTATTTAGTGAATAATCAACCAGATATTTTCTTTGTTGTAAACACCCTAAGCCAGTTCCAGTTGGAACCCATACATGAGCATTGTATAGCTATAAAGCATGTTCTAAGATATATTTGTGGGATGCTAAACTATGGTTTAAGATATACCTCATCCAGTGATATACAACTTCATGGATTCACATATTCATATTGGGTAGGGAGTGAAAAAGACAAAAGGATTACTTCAGGGATGTGTCTCATCTTAGGCTATGCTACAATATCTTGGGGTAGTAGGAAACAAAATTATGCTGAAATCAACACATCAGAAGAATAATATATCACAGCATGTGAGGCATGTGCAGAAGCAATATGGCTAAGGAAGCTGATTTATGGATTATTTGATCAGGTACCAGATTCGACCATAATATAATGTAACAATCAAAGTTGTATAAGGCTATCCGAACACCCAGTATTTCATGATCGGTCAAAACACATTGAGATCAAATACTAGTTTATTAATGATAAAGTCCAAGAAGGAGAAGTGAAACTCTAGTATATCTTCATAGATGAGCAGATAACAAATATTTTGACAAAGCCTTTGTCCAAGATAAAGTTTGCATACTTACGAGACAAGTTGGGGCTCGTGGAGATAACTCCCATAGATGAAAGGGA
>JASDQU010270814.1:0-13382 GCA_032191745.1 Picea mariana
TCAAGCAAGACAAGAAGGATAATAAATTATCACCAAAGTACTGTGGCCCTTATAAGGTGTTGCAAAAGATTGGTACTATGGCATACAAATTGGAGTTTCCTGCATCTTCACGAGTACACCCAGTTTTCCATGTTTCATGCTTAAAGAAGGTTATAGGCGACAAGATCCCAGTTCAAACTATATTGCGAGAACTTGACGAGGAAGGAAAAATCATATTGGATCCTGAAGCAATCACTAACACAAGAATTCGCCAGCTGAGGAATAGATCCATTTCAAAGTATCTCATTAAATGGAGGAAACTACTGGCTGAAGATTCCACTTGGGAATATGAGTCTTTTATATAGAAGCATCCAGAGTTACTCAAGCATTGTAGACAACACTTGTCTCAAGGGGAGGGGCATGTTAAGCCCTAATATTGGCTCATTACCTCTTAATTGGGGCATATTACATTAGTAATGTTATTTTATTTATGTTACCTTTATTCCATTAGTTGTAATTATACCTCCTAGTCTCCTATATATACCAAGAAGACATNCTTAATTGGGGCATATTACATTAGTAATGTTATTTTATTTATGTTCTCTTTATTGCATTAGTTGTAATTATACCTCCTAGTCTCCTATATATACCAAGGAGACATTTTCATTTGGAATCATCTTGGATTTGAACATTTAAGTGGGGTAAAAGGAGGTTGCCCCCTCGAAGAGGCTTATTATATGAAATTGTCTCTTTTTCAAGGCCTTGAGTTCTTTTTTTGAGGTTTTTCTATGCTGTATTGATATTTGGTTCTTAACACTTCCTCACAAATCTCCTCTAAATCACACTAACCAAATATGTCTCTTATATACCTCTCTTGAATGTCTCTAAAGTTCCAACCTTTAGATTTATTCATATGCTATTATCTACCAACAATAGTCCCATACAAGTTACTTCAAGGTTTGCATAATGTAGGTTTCTCTTAGAAATTTGTTCAAATTGAAGCAATAATGATGTTCTCTATAGAAAGTTCAAGAAAACTTATGATATACACTTCGTCTATATAAGTTGTCATTTAAATTTGTATATGCTTGAATGATGGGGCTAATATATCAATGTTAAATGCAATATTCTTCTATAAGTATGAGACTTAGGCGTTTAAAACAAAAAATCATAGATTCTTATATTCAATGGATATCCTTTTGTGGCTAAGGTTTTGAGGCTGTGATTTTAAATTGGCTAGAACTCCCTTAATATTGATAAGAATCACTATCGACCACAATCCAACAATGACATAACCATTCTACTTCTAATGGCATATTGTAGTCTAGCTCATAAAGTGAGAGATAATCACACTACAAGAATTTCCTACAAGGTTTGTGGCTCTAGCTTGAAATGGGTGTATCCTCTATGATGCTTCTCAAAATTACCATGGTGACCCCAATCTGGAAATAGTACAACCATTCTAGTTTTACTGGAATTAGTACTACTACAATTTGGTTCATAAATAGAGAGATATTCACATTGCAAGAATTTCTCATGAGGGTTTTGAGACCTCAAATTGAAATGGGTGTAACTTATGCGATGCCTCTTATAATCCTGATTATAACCCCAATGTAAAAATGGAATGATCACTCTACTTCAAATGGCATTGGTGCTACTATGATTTATTTAATGGGTCAAAAGAAAAACCTGCCCCAAGAAAATCTACAAAAGAAAAAGAAAAACTTCTCCTTAGCCTATGACAGTGCTCTAATACCACTTGTTATGATAATTAACCATTATAATTGAATCACAAACTATATATCTGAAATTATGTACACTTTATTCAATATTAAAACCCTTAAGGTATGGTAACACCATACGATGATCCTTTTTGTGGGTTAAACTTGAATCGATGAAATAGTCAATGAGTAGGTCAATAGTGGTGGTTTTTGGGTGCATGGTTTTGGTAGCCCATGCTATTGTGCCCGCGGATTATATGTAATGAAACATTTAAATAATATTATATTCTCCATTATAATTGGCTTGGAGGTGAGGGATGAAGGCTCATTTGGCAACTTGTCCAGATTTGGTCAAGGGAACAAAGATACCTTTGGTTGGTTTTTCCTGTAAGGGTTTTCTAGGGTAAATCATGTTTCAATGATGTGTACATGATTTATGTGATTTTTTTGTTGTTGGTTCATTATTTCTTTCACGGGATTTGATTATTCCTAACAACTGGTATTAGAGATTAGGAAACACTATGGAAGAGGAAGGTTGTTGGTTTGTTGAGCTTGACATGCCAGTCAAAGAATGCATCCTTTGAGATGTGTTGAGGCAAAGAGAGAAGAATGTTGGAGAGAAAATAAATTGTTGGCCCTTGACCAAGTTTTGAGGAACACTTGGTCATATTTGACTATTTTTGGGACTTTGACATACTGTCAAAGATGGAGCGCCAGGAAAAGCAGATATTACAGGATCTCGGTCCACTTTTGGGCCCCTTTTAGGGTTTTTGGGTTAACGTAATGGGAAAGGGATGTCGGCCCATGGGTTTACCCACGTTTAGGCCCACTTTTATAATGTATAAATAGAAGGATAGGCAATGTAAGAAGTAGTATATATTATTGCTTAGTGCAATTGGTAGTGCATCTATGCGATGTCGAATAAGTTCTCTGTGCTAACTGTGTAAGGCTTGCAAGGCTAAGTGCAAGTTATTGTGTGGTTGATATAGAAAGCTAAGTGTTGTAACACAACGAAGAAGGATCTAGCGAGCTGCGCAGATATTCTGTCCTATGCGATGAAGGGTTTTTGAGGTTTTGTGCTTGTAACAGCTTGAAGATGATAATAAAGAAGATCTTGTGGATGTAGCCCCAAGGGGGGGGTGAACCACGTAAATCTGTGTGTTATGCTCTGTGCTTTGGTTCAATGTGTTTATCTTTGTTTATGCTATGTGCTTTGATATATCCACTTATGATCTATGCTTCTTAGATATATATGATTGTTAGATATGATGTGTATGAAGATGCTTAGTGCTGGTCTACTGGATCTGATATGGGTTACTATGGTTAAGTGCTGAAATACTGTAGATATGAGCATACACTGCAAAGCTCTGTGTTGTCTGCGCAGTATAATAAGGGTTAAATAATGATGAATAATCTATGCTAAGTTCCCTGTAAAATATATAATCAAAGATCTCTTTCCCAGCTAAGGTTGCATACACCTGAGTCTTGCAACCACCCCTGCCTCTACCTCGGGTGAGACTTCATCTGCTTCACAGGTGTTGCCGAAAGGGCCGGTAGTTAGGGATTTGTTGGTGCGCTCTTGAGCGTTGAACCCTGGGTCTGCCCCTATGCCAACAAATATTTTCGTTGCCGGGACCTGAACCTGTGATTGCTGGGAACCGAGGAAGAAGAAACTTTGTGCAAAAGAAAGCTCTGTGCGTAGATCTGTTGCCCTAGTGCGCAGCTTTTTACTTGACCTGTGAAGCTTTGTGTGAGGAATAAGGTCATATCTGAAGAAAGGAAGATTAGATCTGAAGAAAAGAAGTGAGATCTGAATGCTCTGTGCTCTAAGAAAAATAAAAGTGGAAATTTTGAAAGAAATAGGTAAGATCTACAGAAAAGAGGTAAGATATGTACACCCTGTGCTCTAATAAAGGTAAGAATAGTTAAAAGTTATTAGATTTGGAATCTTTGTGCTCTGTAGAAGTAAGATAAGTGAAATTTTTTGTTTCTAGAGCATGGATCTAGGTATGTTTGATAGATTTTGTCCTATCTTGAAACCTAGGGCATTCATAAATGAAAGAAAGTTTGATATGAATAGATCTGATAAGCATAATGATAGATGTGTTATACCTATGCATAGAAAGAATGTTTGGACTAACAAATGGATGCAGGATCCTAGAAAGAATTTTTTGCAAGCTAGATACCATGATCCTGGTGTGCAGCACAGAAGAAGTTGGGGATCATTTAAGAGAAAGAGAGGATTGACCCTATGTTACAGTTGCAGAAAACCAAGCCATCTGGCTAAGCAATGCCCTGGTGGAAAACCCAGTTGTCTCTGTTGCAAAGCTTTGGACCATGAAGTATTGGATTGACCTAGAATGATTGCTAAGCTTGAAATAATGAATCTGCATGAAGAAAACCCTAGGACAGCCCCATAAATAGTAGAATGCCAGAAAGAATAAGAGAAAGTATTAATACAGATGAAAGAAAACTTGAAGGAACATAAAGATGTATGATTACCAGAGATCTTCAAAGAAAAGAAACAAGTCAAAGCAAGACTAGGGGACTTCGACATTGACTGTATTCTTGATGAAGAAACACAAGTGAACATTATGCCAGAAAGAACATGGGAAGCTATAGGGAAGCTTGCCATGATTCCTCCACTGGGAGGAATTGAACTATTCAGAGGAAAACTAATAATGTTATGTGGAAAACTTGTTTAGATACCTATGACAGTCAATGGAACTTCGATAGAAGAACATTTTGAGATTATCAAATTTATTGAAGACGATACCCCGTTCACTATGTTACTTGGAAAACCTTGGATTGAGAGAGATCAAGCTAGAAAGAAGGAAGAAGAAAAGGTATTACAACAACAAAGAAAAGAGCTAAAAGATTTCATGACTAGAAGGATCGCACAATTGATTGAGGAACAGGAGAATAAATCAAAGCTAATTGACACTAGAAGCCCATATGTCAAAGAATTAGGGGACTCACAAAATATTGGAGTATCTGTACGAGATATAGACGAAGTAGTTCTCCTGAGTCTTGGGAAAGAGCCTCAGTAGCGCAAAGTGACTATGCCCAAGAAAAATAAGAATCAGAATGAGAAAAGAACTACCGAGATGAAGCTCATGGGGAAGAAGGCTAGAAAGCTAAGTAAAAAGAGAGCTCAGATCGACAGGCTATAGAGGGTTCTAGAGGGAACCTCTTTAAAAGAAACTTTGTAAAACTAGAGCTTCGCTGGGATATCAGAACTGTGACATGGATAACTTCGCCATGGCAAAGAAATATAGCCGTTGGAGGCTGATATATCCATTCGACTGCCACTCTGAATGGATTGAAAATAATTGATGGCTCATCACCAGACCATTAGAACACACCATAACGGACAAAACCAGAGTTAAGGAAGCCCCATATCCGTTGCAAACAATCCATTATAGGGTTACTTACTTAATCCATCACGCCATGCACGGAAGACACTTTTTCTAATCGTGAATTTGAGTCCGCAGACTACCTGAATTGTGAACAGTGATTACTCTACCCTTAATATCTACCTTACTACAATACCTACGTTACTTTTAGAACTCGAGCTATTGATCCTGAGCATATATGTCAGACGAATTTAAAACAACTGAAGAATCTGTAAGAGAGGTACTCGCTAGCCTCAGAGACGAAAGAGTCATGTCGGAGCGAGGATTGTCTACAAGTTTACAGGCATCATCGACGAGAGGAGTTCAAGCCTCCCTGTCGACTGCTCAAGAAAGAACATCCCGAGCCGACATAGAAAGAAGAAGAAAACATAAAGACGATATAACTAGCACGAAGTTGGTTCCATCCATCCTACCTGTTTACATACCACCTTTGAGCGGTGCGATCAACATAGATAGTGTGCCTAGAGACTTTAAGTACACTCTAGTCACTACGTACCTGTCAAAAGGAGTATGCACAGTCCGCGTAGATCATGACAAGATCACCGCATTGAAGTTTAGTGACTTCAACATAGGGGATCGTAAAGTTTATAGCATACCTGCCCCATACAAGTACCTAACCGGAACCAAGGGAAAGAATTCGAAGATTGTCCCTTAGCAATGGACGATGAACCTCGTGCAATCTACTCTAATCAATGTTATGGAGATACCGCACTTCGACAGACACCAGGAGGTGATTGCTTGTGTGAAGCTATTGCTGGCAAGTTACCATGGAGGATACTTATGGTTGAACCATCGCATAACAGTTGATCCAATGCTGATCAACTGGATCACCGGCCTTAGCATGCAGGGCCCTGATCCCCACGATTACTATCTTGGAAAGACCGTGGATCGTGCTCTTTCTAAGAAGATCAAAGAAGCCCATGGAGATGTTGAGAAAGGCACGCGAGGATACAAAGGTAGCTTCTATTGAAAGTGGCATAGTGCACCTCGCCTGTCAACTGATCACAGGGAAGTTGGTATGCAAGAATCGACCCACGCAAGTATCCGACTTTGTAGTAGACCTCGCAGGGAAGTGCACAGAGGGACTACAGATGAACTAGGCAAAATACCTGGTGAATCAACTAGAGGTTGGCTATAGAGAAGCCCTGGATAAAGGGCATGGATTTCATTTTAGATGGCTCTTGATACTTATATCTTTCGTTGCATGGGAGCTTCTGGAAGGTGCAACCTTCCCCAACTTTGACCCCTTTTAACCATTGGCTGTGAAGTTCAGTACACCATGGTACTCGAATGACATGAAAAAGAAGTGGAAATCCAATGTCGTATTTCATACCTACTACACCCAGTTGAAGTTGTCCATCCAGTCTGAGCCACACATGACCCCAAATACTTTACATAGGTTTCGACCTTTGATAAAGTTTAGTGCAAACTACCATTTTATATATATTATAGCATACGCTGATGAGAACAAGGAACAACTTCAGTCTTATTATAAGCTGACAAAAGAAGACCTGAAGGAGAACACCAAGGAATGGTCGGCAGACCTCCTTATTCCAGGAGACCCCGCAGAAGTATTCAACATTGACAGCCCAGAAGCTACGCATAATACACCTGGGCCCAATAAGACAAAGAAAACAAAGCAGACAAAGAAGGATGGGGAAATCCAAGATGTAGATCTATAAGAACCACATCCATTACACCAGAGCAAGGAGGTAATGGTGAAGACTTAGAGGAAGTCGAACAGAGGCTAGGAGACGAAGTAGAGATCCTAAAGAAAAGGAAGGGTTTGCATCTGAAACCTTCCTCTCAGAAGAAATCAAAAGCACCCGTGACTAAGCTGAAGACCACACTCACTCCAGATGACTTCAGTTTTCTCATCGCATCTATGAATGAAGCCATAGAATAGATAATAGAAAAGTAGGAAGCTAAGAAAGAGACAATGTACAACAAAATCGAGATCAATCTCCAAGGAGTATAGCAAGCTCTCCAGTCTCCTCTGCGCCCCTGCCAGAAGTAACAATAGAAGAAGGAAATGAACTGGCTAAACTCTGCAAGATTATTAACATAGTCGAAGTACACCTTCGGAAGGCACAGGAAGAAATAACGTAGGCCACCCAGGCCTTAAAGAAAGCACAGGGGGAAATCATCGAGAAACGTCGAGCTGCGCAATAAGAGAATGACACTCTCCAAGCGAAATTTGAAGAAGACAAAGAGAAGATCCAAAAAGAGAAAGAGCAGCTTCTCATGAGGCAGATTGGGATTGAAGAAGCACTCAATAGAGCATTTCTCTCTGTGACCGGCTTAGAACAGAAGGTAGAGGACCCCATAGAATGCCAAGTGATGAAGCTTGCTGAAGCTATTCAACAATTTCAACAAAGAGTTGTGGACTTAGAACTTCAGACCATACCACAAACCCCACAAGAAGTGCATGACCAACGAGAAATAATTTCCCGGAGCACCATAGAAAGGATTAAAGAACTCACTGAGGAATGAAAACAGTTAAGTAGAAGAAGTGCACATCTCTACGAGAACCTAACTGAGAACCCAAAATTGCATAAATTGGAGTCACAGCTCCAAGAGGCAAATTACGACACCGAAAAGCTATAGGTGCAGCTGAAGGCCCTATCACCTGTAGAGAGAATGAAGAGGTTTCCAGAGAAACGCACAACCCAACAACAGATTCACATGCTTCAGAGTAAAGTAATGGCATTCTCTCAACGACTTCAACCAGTGCAAGAAAAGGCATGCCAACTATTCACTGAAGTTGAAAACCAAGGAGTAGAACTTGAACAAGTTGTGAGTACAACAGAACAACGCCTAGAAGGGCCGGTGAATGAGGTACTCATCCAAGAGTTCACCGATCAAGAGGCAGTAGCAATGCAGCAGGTCGAAGCAGCTCAAGCCAAGCTTGAGGAATTCGAAGAAGAATTGGTCAGACCTGAGTGACTCAGGACGAGTCACAGGTGAGTGTTGGGGGCCTGTTGGCCCTTGACCAGGTTTTGAGGAACACGTGGTTATATTTGACTATTTTTGGGACTTCGACAGCCTGTCAAGGATGGAGCTCCAGGCGAAGCAGAGATCATGGGATATCGGTCAAATTTTGGGCCCCTTTTAGGGTTTTTCGATTAATGTAATGGGAAAGGGATGTCAGTCCGTGGGTTTACCCATGTTTAGGCCCACTTTTGTAATGTATAAATAGAAGGATAGGCAATGTAAGAAGTAGTATATATGATTGGTTAGTGAAATTGGTAGTGCATATATGCGATGTCGAATAAGTGCTCTGTGCGAACTGTGTAAGGCTTGCAAGGCTAAGTGCAAGTTACTGTGTGGTTGATATAGAAAGCTAAGTGTTGTAACTCAAGGAAGAAGGATCTAGCGAGCTGCGCAGATATTCTGTCCTATGCGAAGAAGGGTTTTTGAGGTTTTGTGCTTGTAACAACTTGAAGACGATAATAAAGAAAAAAATCTTGTGGATGTAGCCCCAAGGGGAGGGGGTGAACGATGTAAATTTGTGTGTTATGCTTTGTGCTTTGGTTCAATGTGTTTATATTTGTTTATTCTATGTTCTTTGATATATCCACTTATGATTTGTGATTCTTAGATATATATGATTGTTAGATCTGATGTGTATGAGGATGCTTAGTGCTGGTCTACTAGATCTGATATGGGTTACTATGGTTAAGTGCTGAAATATTATAGATCTGAGCATACACTGCGAAGCTCTGTGTTGTCTGCAAAGTATAATAAGGGTTAAATACTGAAGAATGATCTATGCTAAGTTCCCTGTAAAAGATATAATCATAGATCTCTGTCCCAGCTAAGGTTGCAGACACCTGAGTCTTGCAACCACCCCTGCCTCTACCTCGGGTGAGACTTCATCTGCTTCGCAGGTGTTGCCGAAAGGGCCGATAGTTAGGGATGTTTTGGTGCGCTCTTGAGCATTGAACCCTGGGTCTGCCCCTGTGCCAACAAATATTTCCGTTTCCGGGACTTGAACCTGTGATTGTTGGGAACCGAGGAAGAAGAAACTTTGTGCAAAAGAAAGCTCTATGTGTAGATCTGTTGCCCTAGTGCGCAGCTTTTTACTCGACCTATGAAGCTTTGTGCCAGGAATAAGGTCAGATCTGAAGAAAGGAAGATTATATCTGAAGAAAAGAAGTGAGATCTGAATGTTCTGTGCTCTAAGAAAAATAAAAGTGGAAATTTCTGAAAGAAAGAGGTAAGATCTGCAGAAAAGAGGTAAGATATGTAAGCCCTGTGCTCTAATAAAGGTAAGAATAGTTAAAAGTTATTAGATCTAGAAGCTTTGTGCTCTGTAGAAGTAAGATAAGTGAACTTTTTTGTTTCTAGAGCATGGATCTAGGTATGTTTGATAAATTCTGTCCTATCTTGAAACCTAGGGAATTAATAGATGAAAGAAAGTTTGATATGAATAGATCTGATAAGCATAATGATAGATATGTTATACCTATGCATAGAAAGAATGTTTGAACTAACAAATGAATGCAGGATCCTAGAAATAATTTTTTTCAAGCTAGCTACCATGATCCTGGTGGGCAACACAAAAGAAGTTGGGGATCATTTAAGAGAAAGAGAGGATTGACTCTATGTTACAGTTGCAGAAAACTAGGCCATCTGGCTAAGGAATGCCTTGGTGGAAAACCCAGTTGTCTTTGTTGCAAATCTTTGGACCATGAAGCATTGGATTTCCCTAGAATGATTGCTAAGCTTGAAAGAATGAATTTGCATGAAGAAAACCCTAGGACAGCCCCAGAAATAGAAGAAGACCATAAATAATCAGAGAAAGTATTAATACAGATGAAAGAAAACTTGAAGGAACATAAAGAAAAGGAACAAGTCGAAGCAAGACTATAAGACTTCAACATTGACTGTATTCTTGATAAAGAAACACAAGTGAACATTATGCCAAAAATAACTTGGGAAGCTATAGGGAAGCCTGCCATGATTCCTTCACTAGGAGGAATAGGACTATTTAGAGGAAAACTGATAATGTTATGTGGAAAACTCGCTCAGATACCTATGACAGTCAATGGAACTTCGACAGAAGAAGATTTTGAGATTATCAAATTTATTGAAGACGACGCCCCGTTCACTATGTTACTTGGAAAACCTTGGATTGAGAGAGATCAAGCTAGAAAGAAGGAAGAAGAAAAGGTATTACAAGAAAAGAGACAAGAGCTAAAATATTTCATGACCAGAATGATCACACAATTGATTGAGGAACAAGAGAACAAATCAAAGCTAATTGACACTAGAAGCCCAGATGTGAAAGAATTAGGGGACTCACAAAAGATTGGAGTATCTATACCAGATATAGACGAAGTAGTTCTCCCGAGTCTTGGGAAAGATCCTCAATAGCACGAAGTGACTATGCCCAAGGAAAATAAGAATCAGAATGAGAAAATAACTACCGAGACGAAGCTTATGAGGAAGAAGGATAGAAATCTAAGTAAAAAGAGAGCTCAGATCGACAGGCTATAGAGGTTCTAGAGGGAACCTCTCCAAAAGAAACTTTGCAAAACTAGAGCTTCGTCGGTATATCAGAACCACGACATGGGTCACTTCTCCATGGCGAAGAAATATATCCCTTGGAGGCCAATATATCCGTTCGACTGTCGCTCTGAATGGATTGAAAATAATTGATGGCTCATCACTAGACCGTTAGACCACACCATAAAGAACAAAACCAGAGTTGAGGAAGCCCCATATCCGTTGCAAACGATCCATTACAGAGTTACTTACTTAATCCATCGTGCCATGCACGAAAGACACTTTTGCTAATCATGAATTTGAGTCCGCAGACTACCTGAATTGTGAACTGTGATTACTCTGCCCTTACTCTCTACCTTACTACAATACCTACGTTACTTTGAGAACCCGAGCTATTGATCCTGAGCATATATGTCAAACAAATTTAGCGCAGCTGAATAATATGTAAGAGAGGTACTCGCTAGCCTCAAAGACGAAAGAGTCATGTTGGAGCGAGGATTGTCTATAGGTTTATAGGCATCATCGATGAGAGGAGTTCAAGCCTCCCTGTCGACTATTCGAGTAGGAACATCCTGAGATGGTGTAGAAAGAAGAACCAAACATAAAGATGATATAGCCAGCGTGAAGTTGGTTCCATCCATCCTACCTGCTTACATACCATATTTGAGCGGTGCGATCAATAGAGATAGTGTGCTGAGAGACTTTGAGTACACTCTAGTCACTACGTACCTGTCGAAAGGAGTACACACAATCCGTGCATATCACAACAAGATCACCGCATTGAAGTTTAGTGACTTCAACCTAGGGGATCGTAAAGTTTACAACATACTTGCCCTGTACAAGTACCTAACCAGAACCAAGGGAAAGAATTCGAAGATCGTCCCTTAACAATGAACGATGAACCTCGCGCAATCTACTCTGCTCAATTTTATGAAGATACTGCACTTCGGCAGACACCAGGAGGTGATTGCTTGTGTGAAGCTGCTGCTGGAAAGTTACCATGGAAGATACTTATGGTTGAACTGTTTCATAACAGTTGATCCAGCGCTGATCAACTAGATCACCTGGCTTAGCATGCAGGGCTCTGATCCCCACGATTACTATCCTGGAAAGACCGTGGATTGCGCTCTTTCTCAGAAGATCAAAGAAGCCTATGGAGATGTTGAGAAAGGCGTGCGAGGCTACAAGGTAGCTTTTATTGAAAGTGGCACAGTGCGCCTCGCCTGTCAACTGATCACAGGGAAGTTGGTACGCAAGAATCGACCCACGCAAGTATCCGACTTTGTAGTAGACCTCGCAGGGAAGTGCGCAGAGGGAATACAGATGAACTGGGCGAAATACCTGGTGAATCAACTACAGGTTGACTATAGAGAAGCCCAGGATCAAGGGCATGGATTTCATTTTAGATGGCTCTTGATACTTATAGCTTTTGTTGCATGGGAGCTACTGGAAGGTGTAACCTTCCCCGACATTGACCCCTTTGAACCACTGGCTGCGAAGTTCAGTGCACCATGGTACTCGAATGACATGAACAAGTAGTGGCAATCCAATGTCATATTTCATACCTACTACACCTAGTTGAAGCTGGCCATCTAGTCCGAGCCATGCATAGCCGTGAATACTTTACACAAGTTTCGACCTTTGATAAAGTTCAGTGCAGACCGCCATTTTATATATATTATGGCACACGCTGATGAGAACAAGGAACAACTTCAGTCTTATTATAAGCTGATAGAAGAAGACCTGGAGGAGATCACCAAGGAATGGTCAGCGAACCTCCTTATTCTAGGAGACCCTACAGAAGTATACAACATTGACAACCCAGAAGCTGCGCATAATACACCTGGGCCCAATAAGACAAAGAAAACAAAGCAGACAAAGAAGGATGAGGAAATACAAGATGTAGATCTATAAGAATCACATCCATTACACCAGAGAAAGGAGGTAAAGGTGAAGACTTAGAGGAAGTCGAACAGAGGCCAGGAGACGAAGTAGAGATCCTAAATAAAAGGAAGGGTTCGCCTTCGGAACCTTCCTCTCGGAAGAAATCAAAAGCATCTGTGACTAAGCTGAAGACCATGCTCACTCCAGATGACTTCAGTTTTCTCATCGCATCTATGGACGAAGCCATAGAAGAGATAACAGAAAAGCAGGAAGCTAAGCAAGAGATAATGTACAACAAAATCGAGATCGAGCTCCAAGGAGTATAGCAAGCTCTCCAGTCTAGCCGTGCAGTCTCCTCTGCGCCCTTGCCAGAAGGAACAACAGAAGAAGAAAATGAACCAGTTCAACTCCGCAAGATTACTGACATAGTCAAAGTACACCTTCATAAGGCACAGGAATAAATAGCGCAGGCCACCTAGGCCTTAAAGAAAGAACAGGAGGAAATCATCGAGAAACGTTGAGCTGCGCAACAAGAGAAGGACACTCTCCAAGAGAAATTTGAAGAAGACAGAGAGAAGATACAAAAAGAGAAAGAGCAGCTGCTCACGAAACAGATTGGGATTGAAGAAGAAGTCAACAAAGCATTTCTCTCTGTGACCGGCTTAGAACAGAAGGTAGAGGACCCCATAGAACACCAAGTGATGAATCTTGCTGAAGCTATTCAACAACTTCAACAAAGAGTCGCGGACTTAGAACTTTAGACCATACCACAAACCCCACAAGAAGTGCACGACCAACGAGAAATAATTTCCCAGAGCACCGTAGAAAGGATTAAAGAACTCACTGAGGAATGAAAACAGTTAAGTAGAAG
>JASDQU010270815.1:0-15392 GCA_032191745.1 Picea mariana
ATATGTCATCTAGAAGCCCCAAAAGGTCAAAGTAGTCAAAGTGGTTTAAGAGATTTTAAAAGGTAAATAATAAAGTGAAGTGATGAGTGTATTATAATTCAAAGTGAATACAAAATAAATTATTTCAATAATAAATTTAATGGAGAAATTAGAAGTGGGTTAACCCTAAAATAAATAAAGTGGGTAAAGTGACCTAGAAGATGTTTTTAAGGAAGCTACTTGAGAGTATAAATAAGAAGCAAGGTTCTCTAATTACGCCGAAAGGCGTATACCTATTGACAATGGGCACAATTAATCACCTTTTAATCATAAATTTCAATCTTAGGGTTGGCAATTGAAAATGCTGGCATATTCTTCATCGTCCTCTCTAATCAATGGATGAGATTTTGATAAATTAAGTTCCGCTCATTTATAAAGACGTACGTTTATGTGATTACTTTTTCACATTTACTAAATAAGATTAAAAAATTACTTGATCACCACGAAATTGCTACGTTCAATGATTAAGAAATAACAACAAAAATTATTGTTCATGGGCGGATGCGTATGGCCGCTTGTGGCCGCGTGGATTATGAACTGTTTTACAGTGCGCCGCCATTTTTTTACCAGGGTGGGCGCGTGGATTATCATGGCGGTTCACCTTTCTACTGGTGGGCATTTTATTTATTTACACGTGCGTATGTATCAGTCAAGGTTTTCCCTGTCCGGTTATAGGAGATTCCCAGCGAATTTACAGCGGCAAGCAAGATTGATTTCATGAATTTAAAGTTATAAAATTGGCATGGTCGCATAAGTATAAATATTTGACATCGACTTATAATTCCTTACCCAACCCTCCTCCAGAATTAATTCGAATGTCTCCTTAATGCCCGATACAAACGACTTTATTCTGCTTGATATATGTACACCCAAAACCCTAATTACGATTTATTTATATGTACACAAAACCCTAATTAGGATTTATTATTATGCCTTTCGGTGTTCATCAGCCACAATAATTGTGGCTGTGCTAGTTTTAGACACACTTGAGAATATTGAATACCTATAGGTGTCTGAGGTAACTAAAGGATATTTAAGCCAAATTTATGAGGAAAATGAAGAAAAGAAGGCTAGAATTCAAGGAGGATAAATTCTTTTGATGATACTTTCTAAGGTATGTTTTTTTCAGGTCATTTCACCATTTTTGCAATAACTTTTTTTTCTAGAATCATTCAGACCGTGAAATTGCTATGCCATTGAGAAAACATATCCAAGTACCTGTGGCAAAAAATTCATCTTGTGGGCCGTTGTATTTTTGGAGTTACACTCCGTGGAAAATAGGGTTTGTGGTTAGTCCTGAAACTAGTCAAAAACAGGTTTTTGGGGTAAAAATGTCATAACTTATTCATAACAGATCCAAATTCAGTAGAACCAAATGTGTTGGTTAGAGTACAGTCTGTAGTATGCTGTGTAACAATTTCAGATCAATTCAACAAATATTCTGTGCGAGGCACTCTCTACAAAGTCGCTCTCTAGAATAAGCCAAAATTCAACAAGGTGTGCCATTTTTGCTATAACTCCTTTTCTGAGAGGTTCCAAGTAGTGAAACCTTGAGGAATTTCATAAAGCACACCAAAGAACATTGTGTATCAGTTTCAGATCTTTATTCATTACAGGTACAAAGTTATGATTATTTCAAGTTAGGGTTGTTGACTAATCCAAAACTAGTCTTGTGAGACTAAAGAAACGTTTGATGAAAATGCTAGTTTCTTCTTGTTAAAGTTAAGGAAGGTTTGCAGGGATATGATCATATACACCAGGTCCATTACAGAGTTACAAATCATATTTGGATGATGAAATTGATGAGATTTTTTGGTTGAGGTACAAATTGGGTACATGGTTGAGACAAGTAGTTGATGAGTTGGCACATACATGAGGTGTATAGTTGATGATGTTGGTACATATCGATGAGTATAGTTGATGAGTACTTGACACATGATTGGTACATACTTGGTACATAGTTGGTTGCACTTGTTTATGCTACAAGTTGATTACAGGTTGGTTGGTACAGGTTGGTGCATGGTTGATGCACTTGTTTATGGTACAGGTTGAGGTACAGGTTGATGCATGGTTCATATTGTTTGGTACATGTTGATTGGTACATGTTTACAACGGTATATCTCACAGTGATAGTGTGACAGTGGTTCCATCATTCTACTTCTACTTCAGGGCGATTGGATGGGGCAATGACAGGTGGTTGTAGCCACCTTCCGGTTGTAGCTAGAGAACATAGGGGGTTGTAGACTCCTTCTGGTTGTAGCCAGAGAATTGGGGAGTTGGAGCTTTCCTCAGGTTGTAGCCTGAGAAACTAGGGGGTTGGAGCCTCCTTCCAGTTGCAGCTGGAAAACAAAGGAAGTTGGTGCTTCCTTTGAATGTAATTCTTCAAGACATATAAGAAAAAACATTCTGTGGTTTTCTCCCGATTTGTGTTTCCACGTAAAACACTGATGTATTGTGTATGTGTGTGATTGTTCATTTCTTATTATTGGATAATAATTCTACATTGATATAACACTTCGATTATTTGAAGAAAAAATATTATAATTACGCTATTACTGATTCACCCCGCCTCTCAGTAATCCAACACTGTTCAAGACTCGCCTTTAGAACAGTCAGAATTTTCCCTCAAAACAATGTTTATACAGTCTCAGAAGAGACCTCAAATCAATGCCTCAAGTATGCCAACAATTCGACATCAAGATTGTCAAAGGAAGGCCTCAGAACAGGGCTTAAACTACCCACAGGTTGCTCGAAATTCACTTCAGAGCAGACTTCAAACTCTGCTCCAATTTGTGCCAAAAGGGAGCCTTAGAAACTAGCGCCCAGGACAAACTTCAAGTTCAGCCTTATAGCCTTAGTGAATTCGCCTAGACTTCATCAGAACTTGCCTTAGATATGTTTTCAAAGCTGCCTTATATCTTCACATAGATCTGGTTGAAGTTTTACTACTCAACTATCTCTGCCATAGAAAAGGCCTCAAAAAAGTTCATTGGGTTTATTCCTGGAGTTACCTCAGATAAATATTTCGTTGTTATGGTGATCTTTGTTGTGACAACCCTAGAAGGGCTTCTCCTTGCTGCAACCAACTTTAGACTTCATTACAGTTTTGTTAAGGAGGCTCGACCCCTTCTTTTGTGCCTGCAATTTGGGCACCAACAACCCTTAACTATTGTGCAATGGTCATTTACAAGAACTGCTCTGAAACCATGTTGAAGTTTTAAATCCTAGTTAGCTTACTGCAGTTGTAAACTAGTATAGAATTTAAAACTTCAACACTGCTCGGGGGTGGAACTTGAGGATGCCTATGGTTGGGTGGAAATGAAAGAACATTGCCTATGGAGAAATGAGCAGACCCATTTTTTTGCAATTTTGTGCTTGGTTAATCTTCTTAAGTTCCTAGTCATTTATTGCAGTTGTGAACTAGTCTAGTATTCAAAATTCAACAGTTATTTCTTGGAAAATGCCTCCATGAAGTTTTACACTTGGCATTCATGCACATCTATTAGAAATTCACCCTACTTATTTGATCAAGTCTTTTATCATTATTTATAAATGAAGAGGACAAATGACACCTAGATTTTGCTTATATGTGAAGCTAAGGATGGAAGGAGACATGTGGCACTAAAACCATCTAGAACATTGTGTCCAAGCATTTTTCTACGGGCTCTTGATCAAATTCTTCCCCCTAGGTATATTTCTTAGGAAAATATTATTTTATTGGAGAAACGAGTTGAGCTAAAACCTACAAAAAGGTTTGCTCTCCATTTTGTAGATGAATTGGATTAGTGGAGAGTAATGGGAAGAAGCTTGTCTCACCTTTGCAAAGCTATTGTGTAATATTGTCTATTCTTTAGTATTTATTCTAGGGTAATCATAAAAGGATTTCAGTTGCAAGTTTTCATTGAGGAAGGAGTTATTACGAGGTAAACATTGCAAGTGAGGTATAAAATAATTTTCTATTTCATTTCTTTATCAAAATTTGGGCTAGATTTATTGTAATGGGGTGAATATCTTGGGGTTTCATTTCCTTACTCTAGGTTTAGTATATGATTTATTTTGTAATACTTAGTTTAATTTCTTTAGAATTAGCCTCCCTATAATCCTTCCAAGGTTTCATATTCCTTAGTTTGATGCTCATCCAAACAATTTTTATGATGTTTGGGACTTCAACGACCAAGACAAGAGGGAAAATACTCAAGAGTGGCTTAGACCCCATAGCCCAAGCAAGATAGGCACTCGTCTCCTATTCACTCATCACACCAAGCCCATCTTTTACATTTATTTTTCCATCACAATTATGGCTAGGTTCTCTTTACTCCCATTCCTACTATACAAAGTGAGCCTACTTGACTGATAGGGAAGCTCCCCTTGACTAGGAAACCTTTCTTGATTCTATAGTGCAGGGGAGAGTTGATGAGATGACATTGGCTAACCTCCCGAGTTCCACAAAACTAGCACCCATCATTGGGACTTTGAGAAAAGGTGCAGGTTTGTGTGGTAATAGGCCAAATAAAAATGAAATTTCTGAAGAAAAATTAAAAACCTAAAACTTCAACATCAAAAGCTCAAATATTTTCTTTTCTAAGAGATCTATTCCAACACATAGATTTTCGACAACAACGAGTTGAGAAAAATTACTAGACAAAATTGAGAGCCAACCAAACAATTCTTAGGCTTAAATTCATTTATTTCAAGATGGTTCATCAATTCAAAATTCTTCTTTTGTTAGTGTTTTCAATTTTGATGCTTTCTAGAAAGTTGTAGAGGAGAAAGAATAGTCTCCTCATGAGATCAAAATTTTGGCATGGAAAGGCCTTTGGATCAAGATATAGCAAGTTGTGTGGTGACACAATTGAGAGGGAACCTAGGCGGATGGTGCTCGATTGGTGTTATGAGGCTATAATCACCTCCAAGAGTGACGTCTTCAACGATGGAATGGTGCTTTTCGAGACAATCAACAAGCACAAAAGCATCGATAATACTAATATTTTGAGCACTCGTTTTTTCCTTTCGGTGCCAACAAGGCAAGGAAGAGATGATGGATGCCACCTTTATTTCTTAAAAAATTAACAACTATAATATTTTGAACATTGTTTTTTCCTTCTTTCGTCGCTAGCAAAGTGAGGAAGACATGATGGTCATCACCATGATTCATCATAACATGGATAATTCTCACATTTGAAGCTTTGGTTTTCCCCTTTCTCCATTGCCAGAATGGTGAGGAAGACATGATGGTTGTTGCAATTATTTGTCAACATAAAGAAACTAATGGAAGGGTTTTACACCAATCAAATTTTTACATGTTATCATTATGATATTTCAAAGTTACAAGTCATGTCAGAGTTATGGTATTTTAAATCCATTGGTTCTGGACGACCAAGTATTGAGTAGAACCTTTCCCTTATCACATGCCTTCTACATAATTGTCCTTATGGATTTCTCTATTTTATCCTATTTAGATTGGATATTTTTTAGCTTTTGTTTGTAATATAATAAAAGTTCTTCCTTTGAGCTTTGTTATAAGTTTCCATTGACATTTTTGGTTGCATAGTTTGTGGTGGGTCATTACAAAGCACTGATCTAGTTTATCATTTTTCATTTCTATCCATACAATTGGTTGGTACATTGCAAAAAGAGCTTTGTTGTAGTTCATTGATTCAGAAAATTTTCAAATAAATGTTTCTTTCTTTGAGCTTCCATACTATACCTTCAAAGTTGTGCAAATCTTAAAATGCCCTACTCGGCCTACAATTTCACTAATTAGTTTTCTTCTCTTTGGCATTGATGGTGTTGGGAGAGGTTGGCAATGATGCACCTCCATGCTGCATGTGTCTCCTATGACGCATTTTAAGTTATTGTTATTATTACAAAAAATACAASATAAGCTACTAATCTCCATTTTTAAGATTCAAGTAATGTTTTGGTATTTCAAGGTGACAATGTGTAGCTTGCCGTCATAGGCTCTAAAGTTTTGTMGTCAAATTATATCTACTCCAAGACTTTGCATWTGTTCAAAGCTATAAACCTATGATTCATGTTTGTATGTATATATTCAAAACCATAAATCTGTGATCATGCTTGCGTTGTTTAAATAAAATACAAATGAAGACAACATACGATAAAAAACTATTATCTAATCGATTAGCAGTTGGAGTGAAATGGAGATGGCGATGTAAAGGGTTTGGAGAATAGCATGGCCTAGGGTTCGGGTGTAGGCGGTCGACGACGTTTAGAATACATGGTCTCGTGATAAGCTCCTCTTAGGAATGGAGGGTCACTCAGCTCGAGTTCCCATCCATACTAGCGGTGTCTCTAGCGATGGCGGAGTTTACCATTCGACATTCTGTTTGTCGGCGTTTCTATTTCATGGTTTTCTCTGCTCAGTGACTCAGCTCGACGAACGTGTTCTGTGGGTTCCTCTGTTTGGCATCTCGGCTTGGTTTCGTGGTCTCGTCTTCTTGGTGACTCTGCTTGACTTCATGGATTCCTCTACTTGGCATCTTTGCAGTTTCATGGGTTTCTCTGCTCGGTTTCGTGGGCTCATCTACTTAGCAGCTCTACAATAGTTTGCCTTTGTTCCTTCTTTGCGGCGACCCTGTTTGTTTATATAGTGTGGCGACATTTCCAAGACTCCTATAACAATGAAATAAATCAAATGTAGATTGATGTTTCCAATTTTTTTTTTAACTTACATAGTGATACATTTTCAAAAATTGTTTCCATAAGACGAATGAATATAGCACAAGACACAGTTCCCACACCTTAGCCACAATGATCTTAATAACAATATTGCTAGTCAAAGCAAAGTCAAATAAATTTGTCACCAGAGTAAAATTCGGCACATATATATACAGATTTGAAATTCATATTAGAGATTTCAGAATCATGAATTGCCATCTTTAACTGTTACATTGTCACAAGGGAAATTAAAAATATGTTTGAAATCAATGACTATAATATCAAGAAAGGCCATGTTAAACATCTCAGTTACATACCCAACTATAACATGAAGATGGAAATAGTGTCCTGGAAAGTTCAGTACGTATCTTTCCTATTAGATATAATTGCCAGTTACAAACTGTATCTCCGGGACCAAGCTATTCCTTCCCTAGACATGACATTCACTTTCAGCAACTTATGTAGAGATAGAACCATGGGTATGGATTGATGTTTCATCCACTAGCGAAATCCAGTTACACCTCTTTTATACTAGAGAGAACTACACTTGTGTTCTGTATTCATACTCAGTAATTCTATCCTACTAACTCTAACACACCGCTATTCCTTTTGAGACTTAACACTTTCAAACATTCACATAGCTAGTACTTGTCATTCTTTCATCTTAAAATCTACCTTCAATAGTGAAGGCCTTGAACACGTAGTGCAGACAGACCTGGCATCCAAAATAATTTTATGATTTCAATTTTTTACAGTCTATGTTGTCTTCTAGTTCCTTACATAATGTAGTTAACAACCATAGCAACACCATTACAACGAAACATTACTCGTTCATGACTCTTAATGTAATCGAAAATATGAACATGGTGAAGTTTGTAGAGAGGAAGACCTCAAGATTAAAAACTTGGGTTTCCATCTTCTGCAATTCATCTTTGGTTTTAACTATTACCCACTCTTACAGGGAATAACATACAGTGGATGACAGGTATAGTCCATGTAATAAAAAAAAAGATGATAAAACTGGATAATTCTCCTTTGCAAATAGAAATTTTGGAGCTTATGGCACCCGTATGAATTATAGTGAAGTTTATAAATGCCATCACCCAATGCTAAAAACAGTGGTGAGTATACACAAATTTACTGGAAATCATCAAACAGAATTCTCTACTGACTAATTTGAAGGTGTGCTCAATCTACGTTGAGCCACAACAAAAATCTACCCTGAACCTTTACCATGCTGCCACAATTGCAATAACTGCACTCTGATAATGCACAGCCAAAGCTACAATACATGTAGATCTACTACAAGTCTTGTGCAAATCTCATGATCTTTCGTTGTTTTATTGAACTCTATCGCACACTTTTGATAAGGCTCTAAATACATTTCCAGTTATTGAAAGACCTCTCTGTCAAATGCCCAATCTTACAGGAGCAGATATGACTATTCAACAAAGCTGATATGTCAACATGATTTAAATAACATATCATAATTAAAGCCTTGATTGTAAATAACAATAATCAAGAAACATGAAATGCTCATCTGAGCTGATATGCAAAAGTTGTGTATTTGCCCATTATTGCCACATTAATTATCTTCATCGCATTATTGATAACATACACATTCCTCATAGACATTAATTGAATCAGATATTTACCCATAAAGCTGACAACCTCGTACTAATTCATGACATCATTGGAATACGTCTATATGTGAAAATTTGCAATGATTTGTCTCATTTATTTATTTTATACACTTCATTATAAGCAGAGCTCTGACGCAGATAGTTCACCATAAATGGACATCTGGCAAATAATAGACAACGAAATCATTTTATTCAGCCTTACCTCAATATGTGCATGACTCAAACTCTACTGAGAAAGATATCAAAATTATATAACTCCTTACAATGTAAAGTTCATGCTCAAAAATGTAAACCATTATCTGTAGGGTTTCAATCCTATCAGTGACCCATTCAGATACGTGTTTAAAGATCATTTGCATAAATATGCTGGTTCACCTGCCAATAAATTCACCTAGATGTTTTCGTGTAGGCAGAATGTATTTCCTTGACCTGTTAACCAATAAGTCCACAGACGTGCTATGCACTTCCTTGAGATTTTCTGTCATCATGATTACAAGTTTCTCCAATTTTTTGGGCTTCAATTTGGATCAGAAGCCATTTATTAGAGTCAAGCTCATCCCACTTATTTCATGATTCGTTCCCTATCCACATTGTATTGGAAGTCAACCTTCTACCTTTCAGAAGTTTGAAAAATAAACTCTTGTGAACTTGTGAACCACTTGCCAAAATACTGGAATCATAATCAGAACCAGTTGATTTACAATTTATCATCTCYGGATTACGTGATATCTCCTACCTGCAATCATTCCATGGACATTTGGAAATGTATTAATTGTGACAATTCCAGACAAGGGATCTGTTCACCATCTAGGTTTACAAYAAGCTCCTATCTGACACCAATCACTCAAATACATTGGTGCAAAACTTGTGTAATACATGATCTAGCTGTCCAACATTCTTTTTTCTATTGGATACTCCTGTATATATCATGGGGTTCTAAACATATATCACTACTGTTTTGGACATTTGTCACATAGTATCAGTATTTAGTAAAAYGAAAATATTTGCATTTTATTTTAACTTCTAATAGAATGAATCAAATGATGAGTCTTTTGAAGTTTCTTTATTTTGTTTAAAATTTAAATAGGGCTTTATACATTTTGTCAGTTAACTCATCGCTGTAATGCTTCAAATGACAAGAGGAGGTTGGCTTTGAAGATAGCAAGACATGTGGTAGGACAACCTAAGAGTTGTTCAATGCAACATCAATAACTTTCTTATTTGAGATCTGTTGGGTATGTGTTATATTCTTTGTGCACGGTTCAGTGGGAGGGGGGTCACAAGGGGTCCTGAAGGGCCCAATGGAGTGAAAAATGATTGATAGGTTTTTATCGGTATGGTTTTCACCTTTGGTAGTTTTATGGCACATGGTTTTTTGGTCCATGGTAATGTAATTCCGGTTAAGGAACTACGGTTGAGTTCTAATCCAGGGTTAATGGATTAGGGGTTTTTTGTATGCCGCGAGATCCTATATATATTGCATTGTAAACAATGAAGAGATATAATAGAGTTAGAGGTGCAACTCTAAAATAGGTTGCTAGTTTTCCCGATTGGGTTTCCAGGGTAAATCTCTATGTATATATGTGAACAGAATTGTTTTCTTTTCAGTGTTAAGAATCTGTGTGCATTCCATTACTGTAAAAGGTTTAAAACTTACATTTGGTATTAGAGCAATTATTGGCTTCAGGGGGATGCCTTTGTGGCTAAGGGTTTGGCTCGAAACTGTGATAAAACTTGTTACAGTGGGAGCTCTGTGGTATCGATTCTTGTGGTGAAAACACATGGCGAGCAATTCAAAGATAAAGATCGAAAAATTTAATGGGAAAAGTTTTGAGCTATGGAAGCTCAAGATGGAAGATATTTTGGTAGACAAAGATCAATGAGTCAATGTGGATCCAAGTATTGCACCTACGGGAATGTCAATAGAAGACTGGACAAAGTTGGATTGGAAGGAAAGGAGCACAATACAATTGTGTCTCTCTGATTTAGTATTACTAAATGTGTCAGGGGAAGTTACAACAAAGGCATTATGGGATAAATTAGGGGCTTTGTATTAGTCTAAGTCCCTGGTAAACAAATTTTTCCTGTGGAAGAAACTGTACAACCTAAGGATGAAAGATAGAGACTTGGTGATAGAGCATCTAAACGCCTTCAATAATGTGGTAAGTCAGTTATTGTATGTTGATATTAAAATTTTTGATGAAGATAAGTGTATCAGTTTATTGTGCTCTTTACCAGACTCATGGGATAGTCTAGTGCTGGCCACAGGCAGTAATGCAACTACTGTAAGTTTCGATGATGTGGTCTCATCCTTGTTGTCGGAGGAGATGAGGCAGAAAAACATTGAAATCCAGAGCATGGATGCCTTATTTGTAAGAGGATGCTCCTAGGAAAGAAATAAAAATAAGTCCTCAAGCGGGAGATCTAAATCTAGAGGAATATCTAAATCTCCAAGAAAATTCGTAAAGGTATGTTGGAGATGTGGAAAAGAAGGGAATTACAAGAAACAATGTAGATCCAAAAGTGTTGAGAGAGGGAAGGGATTTGATGATGCCCCTTCTATAGAAGCAAAAACCTGCATAGATGAAGGAGGGGATGTGTACTTGGCTTCTTCAAGCACACATGCAGATCACGAGGCATGGATGGTCGATTCAGGTGCATCCTTTCATATGGCACTTCATAGGGAGTGGTTTTGTGAGTATGAAAGGTATGATGGGGGTGATGTTTTTCTAGGAGATAACTCAACAACCAAAATCGTAGGACGAGGAAAAGTCAAGTTGAAGCTCATGGGTGGCAGAATTAGAACACTCCCTAGTGTTCTGCACATCCTAGGATTGGCTATGAATTTGATTTATGTAAGCAAGATGGACAATGCAGGTGTAAAAACAGTATTTGAAAAGGAAACTTGCAGGATGGTTAGAGGAGCAATGATGTTGCTGAAGGGAGTTCGGATTGGAACTCTGTATAAGCTGTTGGGAACCACCATTAGTGATAGGTGCAACAATTCCATTGTTCCTGAGATTGGAGCTAAAGAAGGAAAGAAAAAACCCAAGTAGAGGGATATGTCCCGACAGAAGTAGTGAAAGAAAAGAACCCTTTAAGAGTAAGTGTGATAGTGGTACATGTTGGGCTTAATGGCTTATGGTCTCACTGAGTCCATTTCTACGAGCGCCTTTGTGGAGGGTGCGCTTGCTCTTGAGTTACCACTTTTTAAGCTCTATGCTTTTCCAAACCCCTTAATCTGCCTTTTTATTTGTGTTGGAACACATGAAATGGATAAGCATGAGTTGCTTTTTTTATTGATATGATACACATACAAGTACATGAGTTGTGACCTTTGGATTCGTCTTCCAAGAGGTCTCTTGGACTCCCGATGACCATTACACTATCACTTGACGTTTCACATTCCTTCAAGTGACTAATTGTAGAAATTTAATGACAAAATCAGCAAGTAAATAATTTTGTCATACACTTAGCAACCTAGAGATTTTGTCATACTCTGAAATGTCTAAACCCACGTTCAAAAATTACCATAAGCAGAAATACACATTGCTAAGCAATTTTGCAACGGAATAACACAATGAACAACAACCATTCAACCATGAATAACTCATAAATTTAGGCAATGCCAGGGAAAACCCCAATGTGGGGAAACCCAATGAGACAAAGAGATCTTATTATTCAGCTTCAAGAAAGTACATATCAACAACAACAATACAATTTCCAGCCAAGAGAAGAAAACGTCACAGTACCCAAAATTGTCCCAACAATTTCTGCGTCGATTTCTGTGCCAAGTCTGTACTATTGTACGACCCGTTGATTTTTCATAGCATTAGGTTAAGCATGAAGTTCATTTCATTTTAACAACTAACCATAACCATAAATGTTGCAGCAACCAAGATCACATGAAGAAGCACCATGCACAAGAACACAAAATATATCTTGGGAAACCCTTCTCAAACAAGGGAGAAAAACCCAGCCAAATCCTTTGCTATACTCTTCAAGAGAAAGACCTTTTCACCACCAAGAATATCCTAGCACACAAGAGGGTGCACAAAACCCTAGAACTCTAGCACCCAAGATAGGTGCGCAACTTTTACCAAGAAGTGTACTTGCTGAAATTTCCAAAACTCATAAGTGTGCGTGTGTCTACAATGAAAGATTTCATCTTACTTATATTAGACTTGTCCTGTCAACTAAAGTGTCTATTGCCACAATAGGGCCGACCTCACTTAGACATATTAATTATTTATTATTATAATAATTTATATTAATATTACTATTAATTATCTTTTACAATTTATCTTTAGACACAATAAGATAGGGCCGACCTGTACCCTTTACACAATAACTAGGGTTACAGGTAGGTCTGGCTCTTGAACAAGATACAACAAAGGATCTGATACGCCCACTAGTGTTCATCCACTAGGGGCACATCCATAGGGATGTCATGGACCTGATTCACTGCATCACACAAATGTACCGGGTCTTCACACGTGCACCTGTGCTCGTCCATAGGCACGTCTTCTCTACAGATCTGCTTTCCCACTGCCACCAACAGGAGGATCATCTGGAATCTTCTCATCAACTCTGCTGCTGCTCAGAGGAGGCCATCACATCATCTTCATTTCTGTTCTCATGATGACGTGCCCAATGCTTTTTAGGGATTTCCCATGTTCACCTTGTGCTCAGCCACAGACACATCCTAATTCAACAGATCGCTTTTACATCGGATAATCATCTGGAGTTCTTCTCTCTCACATCATGGAGGAGGCCATCTTTACATTCCTGACTCTGTCTCAGGCAGGAACCATGAACCCTTCATAGGGGCTTTTTCTTAGGTTTGTAAGCTGAGAAAAAGACTTCACAAGCTGTTGTATTCCACATCTCACGGGTTTGTAAGCTGGAGGATGTCTCCCATAGCTGCTTTCATCAACACGACCCACCTAGAAAAAACAACACCTTGAAAATAAAGCCAAATTGATGTCGTACGGACTGTCTTTCAATAAAAAATATCCCAAGTTGCCTCGATTTTCGTGCCTTCTTTTCTGTTGTACGGACTATACAGATCTGTACAATACGACCTCCCTCACAACAGTTAATTACAACACTCACAAAACATAAATTCCTCCCTGGGATTTGTGCCCAATGTCTCTTGAGAAATGCACCCTCTTTCCTCTCTCAAGCTTACTCAGAAAATCTCTCTCAATCTCCTTGTCTTATGTCTTGCACAATACCCAATGCATTCTCCTATAATTTTTGAAGATGACCTTTTATCTCCCAAGTGTCTTTGCACCTTTCCCAACCCTAAATCCAAAGGCCAAGATCTAATCTTGCCTTTACAAGATCAAAGGCCATGATTCATTCCCTCCAAAATAAATCACTTAAAATATTAAAGTACATTTCACTATATTACATAAGTGCACTTTATGAAATAAAGTCACTTTAATATTAGAAGGTACACTTCATTTAAAAGTCACTTTAATAAAAGAACCACTTTATCACAACTTTATGAAAACCCATTACAAAGTCAAGTGTCTAGTAGTGTAGGTACAGGGTAACTTCCGCATACAAGACACATATGCGGAGTACCTCCCGAGCTAAAAAGCTAACACTCCCTCTTAGCGAGGGATGTACTTTGTTGCCATATCCATTATTTGGTCCCATCACACTGTTCTCAGTAGGAGTTCTCTTTGAACCTAGAGCCATCCTCAACACCTGCACAAAACTTGAACTAGAAGATCTTCTCCTGACAACTACCCGAAACCTTGTGCATCAATTCGATCATACCAATTGAGCCTCCTGCCAGTGCTCAGAAGAGACTCCCTCTCTTCTCTCAGAATGCAACACTGAATCCTTGGTACCATCGCAGTCTCAGGAGCCTCCTCATGCTCCTCATCCGACGTTGAATCATACCCTGAAGGTTGTCCTCGCAACATGTACAACCTGCCCACCCGATCACCAATCAGTTGTGGTTCCATCCGGTTCGCTCCCTCCTTGTAGATAAATACATGTCCCCTCTTGAACAATGTACAATATCCAACATCCTCCAAAGCTGAGACTGAGAGCAAGTTAACCCTCAAACCTGGAACAAAGACAACTCCATCAAGCTCCAGGAATCCTCCATACTCGAGTCGGAATCTAACCTTTCCAACTCCACGTACACCTCGCGCCATACCACCTTCACACTCCACCAGTCGGTCAAGACTTGTCTCTGTGATAATAAGGAATACTCACCAGATTCTCGTCATGTGACAAGAGGCTCCATTGTCAACAATCCATCTGATATCACCCCCAAATCCTTCACTATCGACACTGGATACTAGAGTAACCAAAGAAAATTCCATGTCATACTTGGAAGCAAAGTCCTCCATGGCTGTCGTAGCAACTATCTCAGGCCCCTCCGGTTCCTTCTTCTTCTTCTTCCTCTCAAGATAATGAGAAGCAAGGTGCTCCAACTGGTTACAATAGTAACATCTGACTTTACTCAAGTCCCTCCTGGAACTTCCTTTCTTCTTGCTCTTTGCAGCAAGAGCAACATTCTCATCAACTCCATCTCTCTTCTGTCCATTGCTCTGAGATCCTTCCCGAATCTCCTCCTGAGTGAAATCGTCCCACAGTCTGCCCCAATCTAGAAGATGCTCACAACCCACCACACACTTCATGAAAACTTCCCATTCCTTGGTGAAGCCTTTCAAGGCTATCCTCACCAACTCTGAATTTGATATGACCTCTCCAACTACAGCTAGGTCATCTTTCACTTGAGCTACCCAGGTAAGATAAGAAGACACACTCTCCTCCTTACCCATCTTGGTATCATGCAACTTAGCCTTCAAGGCCATTTTTCGGTTTTCATTCTTCGTCTCAAATAAATTCTTAAGTGCATCCCACATCTCTTGGGTTGTCTTCTTCTCAGCCAAGTGTGGGATAAGGTGATCCTTTACCCCATCCAGAATAATCCTCTAAGCTTTGGCCTCCTTGACCTCATGCAAATCCAAAGCAATAGGAACTGATGTAGGAACCACAACAACA
>JASDQU010270817.1:526-15332 GCA_032191745.1 Picea mariana
ACACGCAAGCTCGCGAGAGGATAAGGCGTATGGTAGAGACGATTGAGGGGGCAGATGCGAGGGGAACTCTGGCATTATGCAGGGTGAGTGATAGCAGAGAGGAAGGATTGCAACCTTCACTCCTGGTCACTGGAAGACAGAGAGACACAGTCTCAGAGCATCGTGGTCTCAGCTCGGGGGTGGCTAGTGGTAAATCCGTTGGGAGTCGTTGAGCCTACGGTTGGGTGGAAACGAGCACCTCTCTCAGTAGTCGTACCCGCTTCGGGTGTTATTTCTGATAAGTATTTTCATGTATTGCATCTTGAAATTCATATACTGATATACATATATACTCACAGCACTGTGAGATTGTGAACGATTTTGGAGTAAGAATGTCTGTGAATGTTTTGATAATGACTAATGGACCTATGCTGGTAATAGAGGAAGTCGTGCATGACTCACATCGACAAAAAGGAATCTAATCATGCCCAGGTTGAACTAAGTCAGGTATCCAATCCATTCTCAGGAATTTGTTTCCCTTATCTGTATCCAGGAATGGCCCAAAATAGACCTCTTCACGGAGATTTCCCTTCTCAAAAAGGTTCACCAAGAACCTAGAAGAAAGGGCATGAATGTGCAAGTCTTAGCAACCCTATGCAAAGAGGAATGACCCTCTTGAAATCCCGAAGTAGCCGCGTAAGTTTAAGTATCAATCAATGGATGAGACCATGTCGGGAAATCTGCGGTCATTCACGACCGTTAAATCGAAGAAATGAATGAGGGCGTAAATTGTCTTAACCCTTTTTCTGTTATCTTTGTGAGTAGCGAGGAAATCTGATTCGTAGATCCCCAGACCCCATGAGAACATCTGGACCGTTGGTCTTTTCCACGTCCAAAGAATAGTTAGTAAAGGGCACGGCATCGGGACAGATCTGAACCGTCGGATCTTAGCTAGGAAAATTGACAGTCGTTAGACCTATAGGGAGATAGACGAGGGTTAAGATCTCGTGAGCTCGGGACTCGTGGGGTAGAAGTCCAAAAGTTGGATGCTTTAAGTCGCAAGCGACGAGGCTACGAGAGGATCTGAGTCGTCCATCCGAGGAGGACAGGTGGCGGAGATCTAGAGATCTCGTGAGAACGGGACTCGCGGGGTAGAAGTCCAAAAGTTGGATGCTTTAAGTCACGAGTGGTGAGGCTACGAGAGGATCTGAGTCGTCCATCCGAGGAGGACAGGTGGCGGAGATCCAGAGATCCCGTGAACTCGGGACTCATGGGGTAGAAGTCCAAAAGTTTAGATGCTCTAATTCGCGAAGCAGCGAAGTAGGGAAAGGCTGTGAGCGTCCATCTGGGGAGGACAGGTGGCAGAAATCGAGGAGATCTCGCGAACTTGGGAGCTCGCAGGGTGAACGCCCAAGTATTTGGCGTTAAAGGTCGCGAGACACAAGGTCGCGAGTGGCGAAGCCACAAGAGGATCTAAGCCGTCCATAGTTGAGGACGCGTGTCAGGAGATCCAAGAGATCTCGTGAACTCGGAGGCTCGCGAGGTAAGAGCCTAAAGGTTGGGTGATCCAAATCGCGAGCAGCGAGATGCCGAGAGCCGAGCATGAGAGGACACCTGGAAAACCAAGAGGTGGGATCCGCATGACTGACGGGTGGATACAGATTCGCCTAGAGAAGAGAGTCAATGCTCTGATTGACCTATTGTGTCTCGGGAGATCGCAACAGGAGAGCACGAGAGTTTGACTCACGAACTCACGAGGGTGCGAGTTGCGAGAGGCGCTGACGTTTAAGCCTAGCCTACGATTACATGTGGGGAGGGCGCTAACTAAAAATGGGAGCTATACCCATTTCGTGATCTCGAGTATCGGTGATCTGTGAAGAAAACTCGAGGGCCTTTGATTCACGACTCTCAAGGTCGCGAGTTGTGAAGGGCACCTGGTTTGTTTTACCTGTGGTTTTAACCCACGATCACAGGGAGGTGAACAGGGAAGAACTAACCTGCACTAGACCCCTGTAGGGCTCTGGGAGTTCTCATTACTGAGAAAACAATGAAAATTTTGATATTAGGTAGTGGGTGTGTTACACAAGATTGTAAGAGACTTGTAATTTTCTAAGTTTGATGGAATAAAGAATTGGTGTTTTGTGCATTCAAGGGGATTGACTTCTTTTTGGCAGCAAATTACCTATTGGGTAGGGCCCCTCAACTTGGTAAGAATGTTGCCCTTTGTATCTTAACTAGTTAGCATTTCATTTATGTATTTTTCTTTTACTATTCAATTTGTTTAAAGGTTAGAATTTCATTTACAGTTTGGATTGTGTGGTTTCAATCTTAATTTTAGTTTTGCAATTGTTATGTTAATTAGAACTCATATTTTAAACCTCCTAATTGAATACATTATCACATTGAGCTTAGAATTTATTTAGCATTCTCTCCTATCACATTTGCATGCTTATATTTCTGTGTATTCTTCATATGCTCTATTTTTATGCTGAATAGACTATGGACAGTCCCTCATTGCATGTATCTCCTCCATCATTGATTTTCCATCCAATTTGCCCATCAAATATACCATTCAAATCACCCATTAGTTTCTCACTGTCCAAAACATTATAAAACAAACTATGTTGATATATTCTTGTTTGCATTCACTTATAAAAGAAAACACAAAAACAGAGTTATCTTACTCGTTGTATATACGTAACTTTTCTCTTCCATATTTGTTATTTTTCCTTCAACACGATTTGCCCATTGATTGCAGATTTAATCATGCAATATAATTAGTCATTGCAAGATCAGATCGACCCCTCTCTTTGCCTCGTTCTCTACGCATGGAATCAATGCCCAATCACACTGCAATGACACTTCATGACAGAGAATTGTTCTCTACTTTTATCTACTCATTCCTTGATTGATGAATGCACATTAAATTATACAACTTTACTGATTGTTCACACAAGGAACTTTGATTCTTCTCAATTACTCTTTGATTCTTGTGCTTTACATTGAATCTCTCAATCTGCAGAGAGTACCTATCCTTCTTTTCCTCTTTTGATTTCATATGTGACTAAACATTTTTTATAAGCATTTTGTTTTTATCTTCTTTTACAGAGTTGATATTTCTTTCCATTGCATAAGCATTCCACTTATTTCCACTTTGTATTTTTGCATTGCCATTCTTTCTCATTCCTTTCCATTGCTTTCCATGCTTGCTCCTTGTGACTGATGCACTTGATTGTGGAAATATATTGATCTTAGATTGCATATATTGTTTGATTCCAGTTTGATTGATTGCGTTTAAATTTAGCTTTTCTCTTCCTATAGTTTGAGTGGTTTTCTTTGTGTTTTAGGTTCGGTTCTTGCATTCACAATTCATTTCATTCACATAGTTTGAAATAAGTTTTGTTTTCTATTTGTTTGATTTCCTTTCGCTAGTTTGGTTCAATTTGGATTTCCCATAGTTTTCCTACACTTTACTTCCTGTACTTAGTTTTTATTTCCTATACTTTGTTAATTTTCGGCAGTGTGGGTTTGAAGATTGTTTTGTCGACTTTAGATTAGGTTAGCCTAGGCTCTGATCATGCGTTCCCTATGCCTGAACCTCGAAGCTTACGAGCCCCGGTTGATCATTAAATGTGGGAATTAATAGTGCATATATATAGCCCAACAGTACTGGAACATATAATAGGGTCTTTTGATGGTCCTCCCACACCTAAAGTTGGAAAATTACATAAAGTCTTAAGCTAGTGTGAAGTTTGAAGAAGATACCTAATGTGAATTGCTTATGTGGCTTTTGTATTAATTTATGTCTTACTTTGTATGATTCTAATGACTCTTGTATCCATGATGGTTGGTTTCACTTGACTTATCTGAGCCTCACTTGATGATGATGCACCCTTGGATATGGTCCTTCGGTGGACGTTTCATTATGATGTCATACATTATATGGAGGATGTTGCACCTTTGATGATGAGCATTGGGTCAGGTGATGACTTAGCCTACCTTTGGACACCATATAACACACCCTAAACCTTGGATGTTGCACTGATGAGTTGGGATGTTGCAAAAATAGCCAGATGTGTCATACAAAGGGTAGGTATCCCCACAACTTGGACATTCCACCCTCTAAGGATGTTAGGGTTTGATTGGATGCCATGGCATTGTTGGTTGTGGAGCCTAATTATCTTCCTGATTCAGAGGTTTGTTTCAGTCGTGCTTGGATCCCATTTATTAACGGGGGGTTGTGGGGGGGATTTCCCCCCCCACTTATGTCATCATGGATTAATGGATCCCCCCCCTAGTGGGGGATTCGGGGGCAATTCCCCCGAAGCGAAATTTTGGGAAAAATTGCCTTGTAAAATATTGTAATTGTGTAGTCAATATGGACCATTCATTATAAGGTCGCAGATCTAACAGTAAAAGTTATGTTAGGGATTTTTTTACCTAGAAGGAAACCCTTTTTTATGAGGGAATTTTATTGTGGCTACGAGTGATAGTGAATATTTTATTCTGAGGGAGGAGACTGTGAGAGAAAGAAGAGGAAGTTACAGTGGGCGTGTTGTAGGTTGTATCTCTTCATTTTGTTGGATAATAAAAAGGAAGGACCTGGCAATTTCTCTGGTGGATGTAGCCCACACTGGGTAAACCATGTATATATGTGTCTCTGTTGTATTGTGTATATTTTGTGTTTTATTTTCGCATTTGATTTATTTTATTGCTTTGTGATCTTGTTTTTCTAACAGACACTTGACGAGGATTGTATACCCCTTTCGAGGGATGATGGAGCCTTCTTCATGCATGATGTTGACACTTTGACCTAGGACGTTGGATATCTAGAGGATGACACCAAACTTGGAGTGACATGACTTTGCATTGGGCCGACCTAACACGTGGGTGATGAAATGGCACTTGGTTGATGATGAGATGTCACCAGATTGATTAGGGGACATGACCTTTCATGATGATTTGCACGTTTTGGGGATGGATGTGACCTTTGAAGCCTTTACACCCCTTGGGGAGATGATGTCAACTTTATTTTTTACTCTACACTTACACATGTGGAGTTTTGAGAGGATATTTTGATGTATTAGAATTATATCTTTATTTTGAGGCTATTTTAGGGGTCAGCTTGAGACCTATCCACCTTGGATCATGGATTTATTATGTTATAGGGGATTTTAGAGAGATGAGTTGCTAGTCTTGTCTCATATATATAGAGGATGGTTTCCTCATTTGTAAATCATAACTCATCATGTGGATAATCACTTCTAGCACTTGTTTACTCACTTATTCATCATGGATAACTTATGTGCACTTTCTTGGAGATGATCTAGTGGATGTTTTGCAAGTATATTGTGGATGATTTCATGTTTAGGGTTTCTTTCATTCTCAACGATTTGACTAGTAAGTTTTATTTTCAAGTCTTTGATGGTTTATTCTTGATATATTAAGTAAATACTTTATCAAAGTGGTGATAATTTGCATGTTATCTTGTTTTTCTTGGATAAACTTTGTATTGAATCCCTAGGGAGGTTTGTAGTGGAACACCTCCCCTTTTTATCATTCATGTTGAGCTTGTTGAAGGACATAAGGGTAATTCTAGAGTTTGTAGTGGACTACCCTAAGTCTATTCTTATAGGATAAATTTCTAGGGTTTGTATTGGACTACTCTAGGGTTTTGACCAAAATCCATCTTGATCTTTTGCTAAAGCCTTTAGAAGACATAGGATGGCCTCTTAGGATTTTTAGTGGACTACCTTAAGTTTCCCTCCTAAAGGAACAATACCTAGGGTTTGTAGTGGACTACCCTAGGGTTTGTTTCTTGAGCCTCTCTCTTGCCTTTTCTCTCTACAGAAGTTGCGTCTTGACTCCATATGCCCAAGGAAGATAAACGACACTAGTCTTTCCTCTTTGCAAGTGACCTAAACCCTAATATGTCTTCTTCTTTGATTTCTTATGATAGATTTAGGTTTAATTTCTTTAACTCTTCAATTTTCATCCTCTTGTAGCCTAACATCTAAGGTTTTGTTACATTCTCACTTTAGAGCATTTTTGAAATCATTTATTGCATCATTGTTGTAGTTTTCATCCAACTAAGGCTTGAATTCTTGCACACTTGAAGTTGTTTCATGGCATTTTATGTTTTAGCAGGCATTGGTTATTTAATGTGTTGAGTCTTAGCTTACATTTTATCTCTCTTTCATTACATTGCATTGGTTTTGGGATTATTATATTGTTGTTGTCATACTTGTCATATTATTGAAGTAGCCATCTTTATTTACAAGTTTTATGATAGTCATAGCTTTTCTTTTGATTTATAGTGATTCAGAGCATTTGTTTGACTTGTTAGACTTGGTAATTATCACTCATTGTCTTGAAACACCTCACACACAAATATGGAATTTCTTTACTTAACCACATTGTTTCCCTTGAACCTTGACCTAAGCGGTGGTATAATTGAGTAACCAAGATAAGAGGCCATAGACTTGATTTGTTCTTGCTATAGGATTCCTTGAGGTTGCTAGGGAATCCTCCCTTGTGTTGGATCTCAATCCTTCACTAAAACGAGGAAAGTATTTGCTAAGGTAACAGTGGAAAGTACTCCCATATGTTACACTTGTCTTGCATATTGTGAAGGCTTTGCACGAGTACTAAATTGGTTGATAACAAAACCTAGAAAGGCTTAAAATTGAAATAAATTTGTCTCCTTAAAAACAATGATACTATGTTGGGTAATCCTCCCTATTGGCCCCTTAAACCTCCCATGGGATGTTCTATATGTTATAGGAAAAACCACAAAGGTATTAACTCATAATTTTAACAATGTGTTAAACATAGATAGACTAATAGCTCAAGAAGTATATAATAGTAATTCCCACAAGGGTATGAATGGAGGAGATAAGAGCCCTAGTGAAGTTAATGCTACAGTAATTCCTATGTTTATTAGGAGCAAAAGTAAACCTTGGGGCTGCAAGAAGCCTATAGTAGAGCTTACACTCAAAAAAAAGTTGCCTCCTTGCAAACAACAATTTTGTGTTTGGAAACCCTCCTTGTTGGCCCCTTACATATCCTATGAGATGTCATATAATGTAGGTAGAAACACAAAGGGATTAGCTCATACTTTTGATAATTTTTTAAATAGAAATAGACAAATACCTTAAGAAGAATATAATAGTAACTCCCACAACAATATGGATGGAGGAGCAAGGAGCCCCATTGAGTGGACCCTGAAATCATCCCATATAAACTTGTGTACATGACATTTAACTCTAATTTTCCTTCATTCATAGCTTGGTCATCCTCCTACTTACTCTCCTCGCTCTTTTAGCACTTGTTCTGGGCACATGCCCTTGCCTCTCATTTAATATATCCCTTTGAAAAGTTGCCTTCTGAGTGTTTGTTGTGATTTGCATGTTTCATGTTAGATGATGCATTTGAAAAGATCCAATAGCTTTCCTCCACTAGCTCTCCTACCACTTGTCATGGCCTCATCTTTTATGTAGTCCATTGGAAATCTTTCTTGCAAGTGTCCCTTGAGCTTTGTAATTTGCACAACAACCATTGGATTTGAAAAGATCCAAAACTTGCATTCACTAGCT
Organism: Picea mariana; assembly: GCA_032191745.1. Lineage (NCBI taxonomy): Eukaryota > Viridiplantae > Streptophyta > Pinopsida > Pinales > Pinaceae > Picea > Picea mariana. The sequence continues at coordinate 8,101 of JASDQU010270817.1, forward strand.
CTCCTTTTAATTCAATTGATGCCAAAAGTCACACGTGACATGTCTCACAACTACAACAAAGTCCTTCTTCACTCGCCATGCAATATTTTCCTCTACCTGAGACATTATTCATCATTCCTCAATGTAGGTATGTTGCACACATTTCTCCATTCAACTAGAAACTAATGAATGCTCCCTCTAGTGACTTGAATGGGACTTTGTTGGTGTTATTAATGCATATTTAACATCATTCAACATAGATCCATTACTTGCAAGTACTTTTAGCATCTAGGAGCATTGTTGAAAAATCAATTTAGCCTCTGTTGACAATCAAAATATTAATGAGTTGAGTGCTATGTTTCTTAATGGTATGGATGCACTAAAAATATGTGTATCTGTAGTGTGGAGTTTTGATTTGATTTTACATGATGATGTCCATGTTTTCTCCTCTATCAAGTGTTTGAACATTTATGAAGGTCCTTGTAATATCCCTCGGCCGAACCCAATTGTAAATGTAATGTAAGTATACTTAAGCTGGTGAGATGTTTTGACATCATTTTGTAATGCACCTTTCATGCATAGTGCGTGCATGCACTGCGCAGTAAAATGTAGTGTGCACATTCCCGGATACCACGTGCAGTAACTAAAGTGTGTGCAGTATGGAGGTCAGTGAGCCTTATGTATATGATATGTGTTATAGGCTGGTGAGCCAGTTATTATAAGCTGGGATGCTTATGTTTTGGAATTAGGCCAGAGCGCCTAGATGTTAAAGGCTAGTGCGCCTATTTTGTATATGTCTTATGATTAATATAAAATACATCGGTGCGCGCAGATTGGCCACGATAAAAGAGATGGAGGACTGAACTCCACCAGTTAGAGAAAGGGAGGGCCAAAAGTTAAGGGAAAGGGCTAAGCTAGAGAGATTAATCCAAAAGGGAATATTATATTAATATTTCCTTAAACATAAAGTATGGATAATTATTTTATCCTAAGTTCTAAAGTTGGGGACAAGTGGACCAAAGTAGCTTCCAACATGACAAGTGTCAAGTTGGGGACATGCATACATATCGTGGGGACTTAGCTCATTTTGACACCTTCACCATCATTCTTACAATCATCCTTACAATCACCCTCACGATCATTCTTACGATCATCTCTCCCATGGTTCCTTCCATCATTCAGTCATACAATCAATGATTCCATGACCATTTCACTCACGCAGTCAGTTATCCTTCAGACATTCATTTCACTGTATCTGAGCATGTTTCCATAACCATTTCCGGTTGGTGTACCTGGTTAGCTTGGGAGCGGGATTGAAGAAGCGGGTTGTCAGGCCCGTGGGAAATTGAAGAGGCGAGTTGTCATGCTCGTGAGCAATTCTCTGAGCAAGAGAATTGCTGGGAATTGATTTCCTGAGGATGCTAAACTGCATCTACAGTGCTCTGAGACTTCCTGTTCGGCCTGTTGCTGAAGCCCTGGAAGGGAAGTGGGGCAGCCGAAAGACTGTTGAGCAGAGAAGGGGCACACTTCCTTGGGTGGGACAAGCATGTGGGGAATGAGAGGTTGTAGGTTGTTAGTTGAGTGAGCACCTGAGACGGAGTCTTTCCTGTTGTCTATGAACCTTTAGCCTAGTTAGGAACCCCTTTACCCGGGTGGAGTTTAGTCCCAGCTCAAGGGTGACTCACTGTTGAGAGTAATGAACAGTGTAGTCTAAGGTTAGGAGGTTCGTGGACGGTCTGTACGCAGTTGGTGACAATCTTTCCAAGATAAGTACCAATCGTGCGATAGATTTACATGATGCATTGTTATTTACGTGCTTATGTTACAGTTTATCATATGTGTGATTATAACTGTCTGTATGTTTATGGGTATTTCCCTGTATATGATGCATGTCTGTGTTTACTGTTATTTCAATATGAAATCGTATATTTACAGAACGTAATTTTTTGTTTACATTTATATGTAAAACTTCTGCAAGAGTGTTGTATGTATATGTTATAATTGCATGCAGTTTGAAGAGAAAAATTATGTGGCATAGCTCAGTTGAATACTAGGTATGTTACAGTATGTTCCACAGTGAGAGAACGAAAGTGTTCCCTCGTGTAGCCTGGCCCTTTGAAGGCTAGGAATGTTACAAAGATGGTTTCAGAGCTAAGTAAAGCGTCTGAGGGGCATGGCCCAGCTGGTGTGAGGTCGGGGATGCTACAGTCCTCATTTGAGTATTAATGGAGCTATGTTCAATGGTATTATCATCCATCTATTTGTGCATACTTATTATATATTTGAGGACAAAGTTTATGATTTTGTGTCGTAATAGTGCATACTACGTATTTACTACCATACCTAAATCAATTGATTTCATGGATGAGTAATGGCCCCTGACTCTTTGTTGATATATGATTTTGGATTGAGTGCAACTCTACACCACTACAACATAATTTTATCATCTCAATACTTGCAATCATGATGCCACCACTTATGGTTCTTACACATTGTAATAGATTATCATGTTGGATGGTTTTCCCAAGTCCAAGCTTGGCATTTTAATTGTGTTAAAATTTTGTAAAGTTATTCAAAATGCATATTAATTTAAAATGTCAAATAATGGAACTTGATATTGTGCTTACAAGAATGGCCCTCATCAAAGGGGTGTATGGTTTGGTGTTGAAGAAGATCGTCAAACAAGGGCATGCCCTATGTTAAATTCCATGCTTGTCCATTTTTTGTCATAGTATCAAAGCCAATTGTTGAGGTTGATTAGTAGTGGCCCAAGAACCCTCAATTAAAGTGTGGTTAAGGGGAGGGGGTTGATGGGAATCAAAACCTTTATAATTAATCTTGTAATCTTGGTATATTTTCCAAGTTTTAATCGTTACTCATCTCTTGTATTAGGTACTAGGACAACTATCCTATTATATTTTTCTTTGTTGATCTAATCTTTCAAGGCCCAAGCCCAAGTCCACTACAAAGCCCACTTCACTTTTGTAGTATGTAATTTTGCATGGGTTAATATTGTTGTTTTGACTTATATTTTCAAAATTTACTTATAATCTCTATTTCCTTTTTCCTTCCCGGGTAGAAGGAAAATGGCAAATGGGGAATTTTTGCATACTTAATGGAAAGAATATTCAACCCTCCTAAATTAACCAATATTACAAGCTAGATATTGATTGAATGTTTTGTATGTTATTTTTGCTTAATACCAAGTGGACAAAAATCATGAATTTTATGTGTGTGTGTGTGTGTGTGTGTGCGCGTGTGTGTCCAAGGAAAACCTCACAAAAAATTATATGAGTACTTCCCCATGATCCATGGATAGTAAACTAGGTAAATCGTCAACCATAATCACAAATCCTAACCTTGAGGAGATCAAGAGAGTCAAATACATTACCTCCCCAATAACACACACACACACACACACACACACACACACACAAACACACACACACAATGAAAAGAATCTTCAATGCAAGGGGTTAGCTCAATCGTTTGTCCCCAATTATACTAGACATTTGGCAAGTTCTTTGTTGGTAGGGACCCAATTGGAATCCCTCTAGGTGAGACGCGCTAATCTCCATCAATTGATTTACTAAAGATGTCATCCAAAGCTAAAAAAGCAACCTTGGGAATTCCTTGTGAGGGATTTTTGTGAAAATAACAAACAAAAATAATCTTCAATCCCCTTAAACTAGCCAATATTTTTTTTAACTAAAACTGGAGAATGTATATTAATATAAAGGATGTAGCGAGATCTCACAGCAATGTTACATCAAAAAGAGACTTCACACCCAAAATTTGCAAACTAAAAGTGCCCTCTGAATATGACTAAGGTTGTCAACAGAGGGCACCTTCCAATACAACATCACTCGAAAATATCTAGTGGTATATATACAGTAGAAGAGACCTAAGATATTAAGAAATGTAAAAAACATATATGGTTATTATTCAAAAGACGAAGTGACCAAGAGCTATCTCCTTACCTTCAGCTTCAACATCCATGCTACATGTTGCCAACTGTAACATGTCTTGACCTTCCATCTTGGAAAAATGACTGAATTTTTGCCTCTTTCTCAAACTAAGCCAAAATTTCTTCCTTCGTGTGCTAGTTTATTATGATGCAACGCGGGCTATACATGGTATCAAGGAACCAATTGTATGTAAACTTTACCGTTGATGATTAATGTCCCAATTTTTTTCCTAGTAGCCAAATTTGGTTGGAGATTAGTCGCTATGTTGTTTTTATGTAGTAAGTGGAAACACATCACCTTTACAAACTTTTCATTGGAGATCCTAATTCTTTCTAAGATTGATGGAAAACAAAAATCATGTGGAGAAGAATCTGAAAGCATATATTTTATGATTATTTTGGAGTCCCCCACCACAATGAGACACAAAATACTAAGTCCTTTAACTAAATTTAATCCTTGCATTTACGCATAAGCTTATGCTACATTGTTGGAAGAGATTCCAAGACACCATGGGTGTAAGTATATATTATTGTCCCTCCAAGATTACAAAGAACCCCTCTTACACCTCCCACACAACCCCTTAAATTAGTCAATATTACAATAAGTTGGTCATGATAAAAATACCCGATATATTCATTTAGCTTACTCCAAGTAAGTAAAATCATGAATGAATTATGTTTCCTTCCATCCATATATTCTGTAAAAGGGGAATTTTATGAAATTTTCCTTAAGATTTTTAATATATATTGATTTTAGTTTTAAAAACATTCAACCATACATTTTTTTTAATCTTAAAAAAAAATTAGTAAAACCCCCTTTTACAAACTATATGGATAGAAAGCAACACAACCATGGACCACAATAACATAGAGAAATCTAATAAAATTCTACTGAACCAAAAAACTCACACAAACTTCAACTTTTTTGTTTGTTTGTTTGTTAGTTTGTCTGTGACATGTGGGACTAACATGTGGCTAAGAAACCGCAACTAGAGGCATCTAAGCCGTGAAAATCACCCTGAGCCACACCAACCCTTAACATGGTTCGATTTTTTGTCCCCACAGGTTTGAAATGATTAATTTAAACCAATTAAAATAACTCACTCAACTTATTAAATTAAAACCTTATTTTTAAACCAATTAATTAAAATGTTGTATAAAAAAATCATTATTTTATATTTTGGGTGTATAACTATCAAGTAACACATAATTTTAAAAATTATAAACGAACTATTTTGAAAAATTATATAACTTTAATAATAATAAATAAACGATTTTAAAAGATTACCTTACTTTTATAATAATAAATAAACTATTTTAAAAGATTAGCTTACTTTTATCGTAATAAATAAATTATTTTAAAAGATTAATTTATTTATTAATATTATATTATTATTAAATCTCATTATCACATTATTTATTAATATATTATTATTAGTAATTTATTTATTTATTTGTTAGGTTGTTATTGACTTGGTAGATTAACTTTTGGTTAAGAAACCACGATCAAGGGTATCTAAGTTGCATCTAAGTTGTCAAAATTATTCTGGAGAAATTGTGACTCAAAGGTATCTAAGCCATCAAAATTATCTGAAGGATCACCCTTTGATTAAGAAACCGTGACCCAAGGGTATCTAAACCATCAAAATTATTGGGGGATCCAACTGCTCTAGGCCACACCAACCCTTAACTAATTGGATTTTTTAGATGTCTCCCTTAGAAACCAATCACCCTAGAAAGAATTGACACAATTTTATTTATTTATTAATATATTATTATTACTAAAATTCTTAATTTGATTTTATTACTCTACATAGTATATTATAATTATATAATTTTATAATATGTTTATTTGAAATTATTTTATCAAAATTTAATGAGTTCAAATTACACTATTTATTCTTTTTAATAAAATGAAAAACATTACTAATCATGCAATGCATAAAGTTGCATTTTTATTAAATCTTTACAAAGCATACAAATTCAATCATCTTTTAACTCATTAAATAATTATAGACATTTTAGAGAATATCAAAAGGATAAAATAAATTAAAATGAAAGGTCATTAAATAATTATAGACATTAGACATTTTAGAGAATATCAAAAGGATAAAATAAATTAAAATGAAAGGTATAACTAAGTGATATAAGCATTTTACATGTCATCTAATATACATTTCTATAAGATATTTTTAAAACATAAAAATTTAATTCTCCTTCTACACATTAAATATAAACATTTTACATTATCCAATGTACAAAAATGACTAAACATGTAATGCATAAAATTTAATTCTCCTTCTACACATTAAATATAAACATTTTACATATTATCCAATGTACAAAAATGGCTAAACATGTAATGCATAAGAGTACATTTTTATAAAATCTTTCTAAAATATAAAAAATAGTTAAATCAGTTATGATTAGATATATTAAATATATCTACTTTACATGTCAATAAAAGCACAAAAATAATCACCATAACTTATAATAACATTATAGATAGTTAATCATATTTTACATGTTATTACAACATACATATACACAAAATGATTTTCATATATATATATGATATCTATATATGAAAACATAAATAGTTGCATTTGGTACTATGACCATTAATCCTAGAAATGCAAAATATCTCCAAATATAAAAAGGTCTTGTATGATAAAAAAAAACATAAAAAAGAAATTGCATTTAATACTATGACCATTAATACTAGAAATGCAAAATATCTCCAAATATAGAATGGCTTATAAAATACCACAATAGTTATAAAAATCTTCTAAATATTTTCAAATGTCCTTCAAAATGGCTTTAAAAATGAACCCTATACAGCCAAAAACTTGCCTCCCCTTATATCCCTAATAATAATGGTAAAATTGAAGATGCAATTAACAGTCTCATGCCCTTGATGGAAGCCTATTTGCTCCTACATTACGCTCCAACTTTGACTTTGGCACATAATTTGGCGTATAGCTTACTTCTCCAATGACACATGGCACATACTATATAAATAATGAGTTACTTGTAATCCTGATACGATAGATTCAAAATAAAATGCTCAATAAGTTATCGTACTGCGTGCATTAAGCATCCAGGAATGGATGCCATATTCTAGGAAAATCATTTTAGAAGTCGTTAGCTCCAGGAATGGATGCCATATTCTAGGAAAATCATTTTAGAAGTCATTAGAAATTAAAATTTAGTAGTTGCTTTTATACTTGATAAATGCCTTCTGACTCTTTTGGTTTGTAAATGGCTTCACATATGACATGAAAAG